>CAKAOI010046319.1:52563-73587 GCA_916701655.1 Sebastiscus albofasciatus
TTATTAGCAAACTAAATGAAATATAAACTCATTTTATTACATTTGGACCAGCTCCTACATTACCCAACAGTTGCCACATGTCCAGCTGAATAACTTTAGCAGGTCTACTAGTAAATCTTAGCTGGGATGGTGGAGTGAGTGAAATATACATTTCAGTCTTCAGCAGTGTCTGATCCGTTTGTAGATGTAGCCTTTATTATCATATTAGATAACACAGTGTAGTCTGATATATGATAAATGGGTAGCCTACTGTAGATAGACAGAGGGAAAAAGGTTCATGTTGATTGATAGATACTGTAAATCTCTATGTTGTCTGTATGTGTTTGCATACATTACAGCTCCATACATACAACATAGTTTTACATTTTATAAAGCCAAAAATGCTGTGTGTTCTATATTTGCACTGTGTCCCAAAAACATGCATCATTCTGTGACATTTTATGTTTTTGCACACATTGATGATGCCACTATCATCCTCTCTCTGTAATCCTCCAGGGTCAGATAACCCTGATCCAAGCCTGGTCACTGGTGTGAAAAGGGTATGAGAATGCAATCTATCTATTTCTCTCTTTCTCTCTCTCTCTCTCTCTCTCTCTCTCTCTCTCTCTCTCTCGCTCTTTCTCTCTCATATATTGGCTTACTAATAGACACCTGCAGTGTTGCATTCTCATTCTCCACTGGCCTTACAGCATAGTGAGTCATGTAGTCACCTCCAATAACAGATAGGTGATGGCAGCCTAGTGTGTGAATTTGGTTATGATACAGGTTTTGGACCAAACAATAACATGAATGTCTACTGCGGACCTCTACAGTGAATAAAGTAAATACTCGCTACATTGTGATTAGAAATCAACAGACTTGCAATGCATGCTTCCTTGCATTGAAATCAGAAGAAGCACACAACTTCATAAAAATCGTTAACCCATTATACTGTAAGTGGAAACGTAATTACCAATCTAGATATGAGTGCAGTAGAACATGAGGATTTAATGGAGAGGAATAAAAATGAAATTGAATTCATGGAGCTTGAACTCTCAGCTTGTTGTTGGAGCAGCTCATAATCATATGTGCTATAACACATGTCAAATGTCACGCTGAACTGAAGTGAACTGAAGTGATGACAGCACAGAACAGAACAGACATCTAGCCGTTTGTTAAAACTGCTCAAAAGTTGCAGTTTTTTAGATAATGAACTGTATATTAACACTCTGAGACCTGAGGTCTGCTGTCCAGCTGCTGTCTATGAGAGCCGGCTGTCAATCACTCGCGAACTCCGACCAAACGGTCAAACTAGGCAGCACTGATCAAATATGAATCAATATTCTGTTACGTTAATGCCTATTTCTCTCCTCAGATGTTTTCAGAATCATCTTGTAGTGCACTGTTTGCTGTAAAATGAGAAAGTTTGTGACCCGGCAGCCATGTTGAGATCAGGTTGAGATGGCTTGAAGGAAAGCCAAGTTCCGGTCACATGACCGGAGCACAGCCAATAGGAACACACTCTCTCTCTCTGAAATGACCTGTGATTGGTCAAAGTCTCCCGTCACGGAGATGTTCTAAAGCCTGATAACAGAGCCATGAGGAGGTGCAGAAGTCTAGTTTTTTTTCAGAACACTTGAATTACAATATGCTGAAAGGTTATTATGGAATTTTTGCCCAATGATGCCAAAAACATACTGCCAACTGCCACTTTACCAACATTAACAATTTTAACCGATTAATGCTATTGGTTAAACTATTAAAAGAAATATTACAAAATAGAGGAGCGGCTTGTCACTTAAAGGAGAATAGCTGGTCCACCTTAACAGCCCACCTTAAGAGAGTCTGGGCCAGTGTTGATACAGGAAGTTGGCTCCGGTCTTGAGGAGTTGTAGCATTTACTCACCAACAAATAAATGGTTATAAATGACGGCTTTAACCTGTTTGTGCATCGGCTTTTTGTTGCAGCTGGGCAGCTTTTTAGGCACTAAAAATAGCAACGCTGCATGCGACGCACTAGTCTCAGTTAGCGGTTAATAATCGGTAACGAGGGTCGGTTATCGGTTAGAAAAACATTTAAAATTAGCATCCTTAGTTGAGACACATCCATAGTTTTTGATTGTCAACATGGTTTCTACAGTAAATGGTGGTAAATGATGGTAAATGGCTTGATGAGATCTCTAGGATATATCAACCTCTTCCACCTCACCACACTTCACCAGCATATGGTCATTAGTTAGGTCTCTAGTGTGTGTGTGTGTGTGTGTGTGTGTGTGTGTGTGATGACCAGAGTAAAATGACTTTGACAAGCGATGTTGCACACAGATGCAGTACACTGTGCAGCAGCAGTAAGAGTCAGAGTGAGTTTGTCAGGCAGAACACATGCAGCCTCACGTCTACATGGTTCTCAAGTTCTCTGGTTTTCAAGTCGGGTCCTGTTCCTCTTCCTTGTGACATCTCAAACCATGTGCTCGGCAACCGACACAGAACCTCTGTAACTGACACCTGCAGCTAAACGCACGGAGCGTGATCGTGTTCAACAACACAGCTGATGTGTGATGCTTCACAAAAAAGTTACGGCCTAATGTTATTAATGTGACAATGTCTTTCTCAAGGTTCGAATGTATTTTGTCTAATGGGGGACAAACATCCCAAAACAGTAGGCTCCAGCAGGCTCTCTGTTTTAGACACAATGAGCACTGGTTCACGTGTAAGAGTAGAGTTACTGCCAAAAACACAGAGGCATGGAGACACTTCTCAAGCTTTCAGTTCTACTTTAAAAGCATCATGAGTAGCAGGTGAAAGGTGTTCGGAAAAAAGACGGCTAACAGCTACCAGGTGTGCCATCAACATGGCCCGGTCGCACCAGAAAGTGGCTCGGTCAAGTTCATCCCCGATTTTGACAAATATGTGGTTGTAGAAGCTTGGTGATCAAAGCTCTAGACCTTTTACAGAGCGGTGCAGCTCCAGAGGCCTGTACTACGAAGTGAGTTCAACATACCCAGGGTATCTTCTCGTTATCTGGCTTCACTAACCCTAACAAACAAGATCAAGCTAAGCAGTCCTACGACGCTGATTATCAACTTGGTAATTCAACCCAGAGTTTATCAGTCTGGCTACGAGCGCATTCACATAAAAGGGGCAGAGTTTGCAGCATCTGACCAATCATAGACATGGACAAGTCTACTGTCAGCAGAGAGGCATATTTTACAAAGGACGAGCAAACTATAATACAAAGACTAATACAAAGAAGTTAAACACATAATCCAGGCTAAAAGTAACACAGTTGAAGCTGCCAAATACAGGAAGGACAGCTGGCAAAAGAAATAATGGCGATGTGTGAATGTGTCAATTAACAGATTTGTTAATTTAATAGAATACTAAATAAGTCAGAAATAGTCGCTAATCCCAAATCCTGCTTCATAATGCAAGCCTCAGGACATCAGTCACGGAAGGGAGGCCTGGATGTGCTAACAGTACTTTAACAGCCTCATAACAAAACAACAAAAACTCAAATGGCCTTTTTCATCTCTCTTGCTGCACCTTGTTTCTTTCTTTCTCCTTTCTAACTGTTGGCTTCGAAAAAAGAAAAAAAAGAGGAGTTGTGTCTCTTCAAAGCAGATGCAGGTTTTATTTTGTGTTTAAGGAGACACATGGAGTCCAGGTCTAATTAGCTACTTAACCAAGTACTGCCACCACAAATTGGTTTAATTGCTACAGCTGTTGAATGGCTGTATGTGAGTAGCATTTTCGAAAGAAAGAGGATAACATTACAGTAATACTGATGTCTGTTAATGGTATATTAAAGACAGAGATAAGAATAAAATATAAACAGTATATATATATATACATATATTTCTTATCATTATAAGAATAGCAGTTCTTAACACGAGTATTTCCATGTGTGCAACTTCACAAATCCTCTCCAGCTAATTTCAGAGGGAAATAGTGTGGGCTACTTTTCACACTAGTACAGCTGTACTGGCTGAGCCTTACCAGACCAGCAACTTTAAAGGTCCCATAGTGTAAAAAAGTGAGATTTTCATGTATATTTTATTATAAAACAGGTTTAAGTCCTATATAAATACTGTGAAAGTATCAAAACGCTCAATCCACAGAGAAATACACAGAGCCCATATTCAGAAACTGTGCCTTTGAAACAAGCTGTCTGGATTTCTGTTCATTTGTGATGTCATAAATCTACAATATATATATATATACATATATGTATATATATGTATATATATATACATATACTGGAAAAACAAAGTTTGGAAACTTGTGTTTGGTGGATTATTTCTCTGTTGTTCCAATGCTAATGGTCATTGTATTTTACATCATTGGAAAGCCTGTTTATTTACCTTCGCAATGATGTCCAACTTGTAAGGATCATGCATTTGTGGGATGAGCAGCACAGCTGATTATGTGGGTAGTGCCCAAGAAAAATGTTCCAAAATGCTCTGCCAATGGTAACAGAGTATTCTCATAAGGCTACCAGTAAGCCTGCAATGACTGCCCTTCACCGTCAGGCCCATTTGCGCTGGTGTCGACAACACAGACAATGGAACCTGAACATGTGGGGGAATGTCATGTTCAGTGATGAGTCCAGGTTCTGTCTGCCAAAGTTGGATGGCAGGGTCAAAGTATGGAGACGACACGGAGAACGCTATGCTGATTGATGCACCGATGGAGTAACAGCTTTTGGTGGGGGCAGTGTCATGGTGTGGGGGGTGGGGGTGGGGGGGCGGCATCTCCCTCACTGGAAAAACAAGGCTTGTCATCATTGAAGGCCATCTCAATGCAGTGAGATATCGGGATGAGATTGTGCAGCCAGTGGCGATCCCATATCTCCACAATCTGGGACCTAACTTCATCCTCCAAGATGACAACGCCCCCCTCCCCCCCACAGAGCCAGGGTTATCACAGACTACCTCCACAATGTGGGAGTAGAGAGAATGGAACAGCCTGCCAAGAGTCCACACCTCAACCCAATTCAACACTTGTGGGATCAGCTTGGGCGTGCTGTACGTGTTAGAGTGACCAACACAACCTCGTTGGCTGACCTGCAACGAATCCTGGTTGAGGAATGGAACGCCATCCCACAGCAACGTGTCATCAGGTTGGTGACCAGCATGAGGAGGAGGTGCCAGGCTGTTGTGGCTGCGTATGGATCTTCTACCGCTACTGAGGCTCCTGACGGTGTATTAAATGAATAAAGTGTAAAATAGCCAATATGTCTTGTTTGTTCCATGTTACTGATAGAGAGTTCAATCATCCAATCCATCAAACAACTCAAAACAAGAGTCAACACCAACAGGAGAATACACTGTTTACCATTGACGGAGCATTTTGGAACATTTTTCTTGGGCACTACCCACATAATCAGCTGTGCTGCTCATCCCACAAATGCATGATCCTTACAAGTTGGATATCATTGTGAAGGTAATAAACAGGCTTTCCAACGATGTAAAATACAATGACCATTAGCATTGTAACAACAGAGAAATAATCCACTAAACACAAGTTTCCGAACTTTGTTTTTCCAGTTTATATATAGATCATTTCACAGTTTTAAACGTAAATATTCTAAGTGTGTCTCAGTTTATTTCCGGTTACAGTGTATGTGAATGACATCAGCTGACAGGAAGTAAACATGGACCCAAACTGTTGCCTAGCAATGCAATTCCATTGCAGTTCTGTTGAAAACAGAGCGTTTCAGACAGAGCATAAATACAGGCATATTCAGGCAGACAGTATGAGGAAAATAAAGTGTTTTTTGAACATTACAGCATGTAAACATGTTCTAGTAGAAACATAAAATAAAAGTATGAACCTGAAAATGAGCATGATATGGGACCTTTAAAGTGTTTTTTACATGTTAACACATCCGTTTCTGACCTTTACTTTACAATGCTGAAAAGACTTCATAATTACATGGAGTCATTCAGGTATGGACTATTTTAGCCAGGCTTTTAACCTGCATCTTTCCACAGATACTGTATCTAAAGGGCTAGTCCAGCAATGGAGTGTTTCACTAGGTTAAGTTGGGGGCCTCATATTCTCATAGCTCTCTCTACAGCGCTGTGTCAGCACTAAACAGAGTTCTGGCTGCACACATTATCGTTCTGCTTTAGGGGGAAAAAAAAGCTCCGACTTGTTTGTATTTCTTTACAACAATCACGATCGTCTCGGGCGGAGCTAATCATGGGATGCAGCAACGGTGCCCTTGCATAATAGATAGAGGAGGAGAATGCCGTGTGAGATATGCGGCCAATGGCAGACTTACACCCACAGTCTACATCCGGTGAGTCAGACTAGGAGCCTCGCAACAGACACTGAAAAAAGAAGGTCAAAAAGGTCAACAATCAAAGCAGCACAGGCTGAGAAATCCCCCCTTTTTTTGCCCTAGCATGGTAGAGTGAATACAAAATTCTTTGGCCATCCACATTTCCTATAATGACACTAATAGCATAATGTCATTTGACCCTCCCTGGCTGGTAAATGCCCAGTTCATCATTCTCCACACCCTCAGTTTTCACTGTAAATGTGTATTCATCCAAACCCTGGTGCTATCATCTGGGCTATTTTATCATCTTGACTATGACAAAGCTCCTCCAGAACCACAGAAGACATTACATAACTGTTGGCTCAGTTCACTAGTCATGAGGAGTACCTCTCGTACTCCTCATGACTAGTGAACTGACCTTTATGTGTAAAATTGGTGGAATGCTACTCTAAGCCAAAACACAGCGGCTTTATGAAAGCAGAGTTTTTCTGAATAAAGCCCACCTTTGTCATCTTCGGGCCGATCTCCCCCAACGCTGGATACATTCACATCTTTTACCCATTTTACATGAAAGAGCGAGATCCAAGTGCTCATCTGAAGAACCACAGAGATCAGACCATGACCTGCATGCAAAAGTAACAAAAATGGTAGATGCCGGCGCCACCTCCTGCTGGAGCCCCAGTGGACTAAACCAACTGAGACCGTCAACTGCTCGTGTTCTGCCAGCTGATTCGGATAGCGCTCACAAGCCTCATGAGTGCACTCTACATCCTCATTAGCCCCATCCAAATCCAGTTGGAACAGAAGCATTCTCCACCAACTATAAAAAACTACTAGACACAAAACTTGTATCTAATGACAGCTAGGCAGCGCTGCACTTCAGAGGGCCGGCACCTCGGCTACCGGAGACTAGAGTTACACAGAGCCGACCTGCTACCAAGAACTGAGGCAGCTCACGTTACAGGGTTATATTACACTCACGTGAGCAGCTGTGTGTGTTAGTCTTTAACAGGTCTCAGGTAAATGTCATCAGGAAGCAGGTGCGCACACACACACTTCATTTCAAAACTTTTGAAACTGATCTAGATCTCATGTTGTAACTTCTTACACGTATAAATCTTTGCGGGTCGGTGTCCCATGCGTGCTCATGTACTGTTATTACGCTGTTCAGACTCAGACTCCAACACAAACTATACGGAAGCACCAAAACCTCTTGGTTGTATCTAGTGAAGCCCGTCTGTTAAACAGTGTTGGCCGCGGTCGGAGGACGCGGGGGAGACCGTAGCTTTGGTCTCCAGGACCAGAGTCTCTGCTGTCCTTTGCTCCTCTGCTCCTCTGCCTGCCTGCCTTCACTCACAAACTGCGCTCGTTCTCGCTCTTTCGCTCCACTCTCACGTGCATGCTGCTCACTCCACACTGCAGAAGAGTTAGTTTAGCTCTGAGAATATCTAGTGAATGTACAGTGGACGTTTGTTCAGAAATAACTGCTGCAGCTCCTCCAGACCAACAGAGGTTTCCCGTGTCTTGTGAAGTGACGGGGCTCCGCAGAAAGAAACGTTATCGTCTCCGACCAAAACTCCGGTGTCTCCCCTGTTCCCTCCGGCCGCGGTCGGGAGGCTGAGGCAGGAGAAGCCAACACTAGGATCAGCAGTGATTCATGAGAGACCTTGGTCTGGTCAGCTAACATTACTGCCAAGCAGCTGATATATAGAGTGATATTGTGCTTTTAGCTGACGTGTGTCTCCTCACTGTTTTGAGTGATGCTCCTTCATGTCTATGTAGAGCGAGTACAAGCGCCAGCAACAGGACACTGACTTTAGTTGACTTAACGGCAACAGGTGTCGCTGTTAACAAGACATTTCTGATTCTTACAAACAGTCCCTTTAAAGAAAATACTTCATGAATGTTGTCTTTGGGGCTGTCCTGGACCAAAAGAATTCTTAAGGGCTGATCACATTGAAACACGGCGCTAGCAATGCATCGTCAGTAAAACCATTGTTTTCCTATGTTAAGGCAGCCTGCCGCTCGCTCCTCTCTTGCACCGTACGTTGCATTTTTCTAGCGGCTTTTAGGCGAAATATTCTCAACTCTGCAGCACCAGGCGCGGAGCCGCACTGATCCTCAATGTCAAACTTTGCCCAGGCAGCCAATCAAATCAAGCAAGAGGATTGAAGGCTTTACGTCTTCACGTCACTGACGAGTCACTGTTCCCCTGATTTAGAGGCTCTGTCAGTGATGCGTCGACCCTTCTATCGGCCGAGAGAACTGACAGTAGTAATTATTACGGCTGTCGATATTCCACCTGTGGATGTGTGTCTAATAAGCTGTCTGATTTACAATTCCAAATTCAGTTCCTTTAAAGGTCCCATATTATAAAAAAGTGAGATTTTCATGTTTTTTATTATAAAGTAATCTTAAGTCCTATATAAATACTGTGAAAGTATCAAAACGCTCAATCCAAAGGGAAATACACACAGCCCGTATTCAGAAACTGTGCGCTTGAAACAAGCCATCAGGATTTCTGTCCATTTGTGATGTCACAAATATACAATATTTAGACCCTTTACACAGAAAAACGTAAAACGTAAACATTCTAAATGTGTCCCAGTTTATTTCTGGTTGCAGTGTATGTGAATGTCATCAGCTGACAGGAAGTACACATGGACCCAAGCTGTTGCCTAGCAACGCAATTAGGTTGCAATTTCGTCGCAATTCTGTCGAAATGCGCGGTTAGAGGGTAAATACAGGCACAATCAGGCCGACAGTATGAGGAAAATAAAGGTTTTTTTTAACATTACAGCATGTAAATATGTTCCAGTAGAAACACAAAATACAAGTATGAACCTGAAAATGAGCATGCTATGGGACCTTTAATGTTATGTAGTAAGAGTGCACTTTACTTGAGTGTTGTTGTTTACATTTTGAAACCAATGTTGATTTTGGGATGGGGTTTATGCAATCAATATTCTTGTTGAATGTTCATACTTTGCAGAATTGCACACTTGATTAAAATCTGTTTGGCCTAAATAATCTGTTATTCGTTTTCCTTGTGTTTTATTAGCTTATAGGGCTGTATTTTTTTTTAAATGGGGAAATGAGTTTGGTTGTAATGTTCAGTAACGTGCAAAATTGTCTTTAAAACCAGCATGAAAATAAAATCTTGATAAGATCGCGGATAGTGATCCTGCCTGAAAAAGATCATGATATGATATTTTTGCCATATCACCCACCCCTACCCTGACCTCATTCCTAATTCCAGCGGTCATCCAGCAGCACTGACCTCTGACCTCTCCCTCTCTCTACTACCAGCCCTGTCTTCTCTGCTGCTACTCTCCTGCCCTCTCTCCCTCATCGCCCTAATTCTGTTTTTCCCCCTCACCTCCTCTCTCGTCTGCTTGTCTGTGTTATATTGTTTCTGACAAGTCAAACACAGATAGATATGAATACAGCGATGCTCACACGCCCCACTTTTTGAAGGAAGGGTCATGTGTATGTATCCAAAGCAGAGAATACCGAAGAAATCACTTCTTCAATGATGGCATGTCATGGAAAAGCTTTCTGTTTCTACAGCATCTTGAATACTGGTACAAAATCATTAGTTATACCAGCTTCAATACATAAATATTGGCATCCCATATTTCATTTTCCATTAATGCTGAACTGTGATATGTATTAATATATTGGCTCTGCTGCATCATCTAACGGTCTCACAATCTCTCCCTGTTTCCTCAGAGGGCAGAATGCGAGCTGATGGAAAGCTTTTATCCTCCACTCGTTTGTTAACAACACAGCTAATTTCCCTTCTTTCCATCCTTATTTGCCATTTTAGCGTTTCCTGTCCACACCCCTACTAACCCTTTTTTTTCTTGCGCATTCATTCCTGGACTAAGATGATCTTTTTTACAGTCCAATCAATGTTGATTACTTAAAGGTCCCATATTGTAAAAAGTAAGATTTTCACATTTGTTATATTATAAAGCAGGTTTAAGTGCTTTATAAATACTGTGAAAGTATCAAAACACTTAATCCACAGATAAATACACACAGCCCGTATTCAGAGACTGTGCGCTTGAAACAAGCCGTCAGGATTTCGTGAAGTCACAAATCTACAACAGACAATTTCACAGTTTTAAACGTAAACATTCTAAATGTGTCTCAGTTTATTTCCTGTTGCAGTGTATGTGAATGACATCAGCTGACAGGAAGTAAACATGGACCCAAACTGTTGCCTAGCAACGCAATTCCGTTGCCATTCAGTTGAAATGCGCTAAAATAGAGCGTTTCAGACAGAGGGTAAATACAGGTATATTCAAAAGATAGTATGAAAAAATAATGTGTTGTTTGAACATTACAGCATGTAAACATGTTCTAGTAGAAACCCAAAATACAAGTATGAACCTGAAAATGAGCATGATATGGGACCTTTAATGGAGGTCCACTAAAGTCCATTCTGAAAATATGATGAAGTTTATGACAACCAGGCAAGAAAAAGAGATTCCTAAGTAAATAGTGCAGCTGTAGGTCAGTTCAGTTATGTTGTACGTAGAAGGGAAAATCAATAAGGCCGACTCAGGTGGCTAGACCTCCGGGTTGCCAAAAGAAGTCTGATTGTATAGAAGTCTATGAGAAAATGAGCCTACTTCTCACTTGATTTATTACATCAGTAAACATTGTAAACATGAGTTTATGGTCTCAATCGCTAGTTTCAAGGGTTCTTCAGTACAGCATGATGTTTATTTAGTAATTTATGGTCCCATTTAGAGTCAAATAGACCATAAAGCAGGGGATGCTTTAGGGCGGGGCTACCTTGTGATTGACAGCTTGGGAGTTGTCCGTGTTTTCATCTTACAACTTTAACCCTTTCACAGTGTGTTTTCACTTCATGGAAGTTAATAATAATCTTTTAAGTTACCTAGAAACGTCTTATTCTGCATTCGGTTCTATTTAGCTTCACCCTCTCGTGACACTTCTGGTTGCAAAGAACCAAGATGGCGACAGTCAGAATACCAAAGTCGAGGCTTCAAAACGGCAAACCAACGGGTGACGTCACGGTGGCTACGTCCTACTGCGGAATATAAGTAAATGGTGATTTATATTTGACATCCACCTGTGTTTCATCATTCTGTCCTTTGCCTTCATTCAACCTGCACTCCTCAACCTCACTTCATGTTGCCGACGGTCTCTCTGAACAGGAGGAATCCGTGTGTTCACATTCAACACATGTAGGCCTGATAGTGGATTAACAGGCTTGAAACACACTACAAACACAGGAGGTATATGAAATAACAGACTGCATTAAACTGACTGAAACCAGGACTGTAAATTACAAATTCAATCACATCATATTGAGCTGCAAATTCTCTAATAATATGTCATTTATAAACATACAGTATAAAGACAGGAAACTCACATATTCAAAAAAGAAGCTCTGACTTCATCATGCGTCTTACAATATAAAGTTATTCATGAATGAAGTAAAGATGATAATGCCCCTATAAACCCATTTAGCTTTGGTTTTCTAAACACCACAACTAAGTGAGACATCTTCCAGTGAGTCATCTCAGACCATTATCATTCTACCTCCTTCTTCTCTCACAGCAGGAGGCTTTGTGTTTTTAGAGAGCGTGCTGAAATCTGCATGAAGACGGCAACGGCTGCACAATAAGGAGATTAAAGTTGTTGTGAAGTTCCATGGCACTCCATGGTGATACTACATTATATTTGCATATTTGAATGTTATCGAGCATTTCCACCAGCACGGTTTCCTTTCTATGTTAAGCCTTTAACTCCAACCTATAGGCTAGGTTGCTGTTGTGTTGACTGTCAAATAAGCAAAGAAATATCTGAAAAATAAAATAAAAAACATAATCCATTCCCTTACTTTTTCTTCTTTCTTTTCCAGAAATCCAAGGATAGCCGATGAGCATCTTTTAAAGGTCCCATATTATAAAAAAGTGAGATTTTCATGTTTTTTTTTATTATAAAAGCAGGGTTGAATCCTATATAAATACTGTGAAAGTATTGAAACGCTCAATCCAAAGGGAAATACACACAGCCCGTATTCAGAAACTGTGCGTTTGAAACAAGCCATCAGGATTTCTGTCCATTTGTGATGTCACAAATATACAATATTTAGACCCTTTACACAGATTTATACGTAAACATTATAAATGTGTCCCAGTTTATTTCTGGTTACAGTGTATGTAAATGTCATCAGCTGACAGGAAGTAAACATGGACCCAAGCTGTTGCCTAGCAACGCAATTCTGTTGCAATTTCATCACAATTCTGTCGAAATGCGCTAAAACGGAGCGTTTCAGACAGAGGGTAAATACAGGCATATTCAGGTTGACAGTATGAGGAAAATAAAGTTTTTTTTAACATTACAGCATGTAAACATGTTCTAGTAGAAACACAAAATACAAGTATGAACCTGAAAATGAGCATGATATGGGTCCTTTAATGTCTTCCTCTCTCACAGAAATAGGACTATAACCAGTGTAGCATCCGTGCACATGCTCTTCTCTACCACCTTTTCTCATTTCCTCGTCTCTCCTTTGACAGCCAACCAGAGATAACCTCTAATAAACTACAGTCCTTCCTCTCTCTGCCAATATCTGTTCTTCCACTCCGTCAGAAAGCAGAGGATTATTCCTTGTAGATTAACTGCCTGACTTTGTCTTCCTGGTCTCTATACCCTGTCCCTCCATGTGCTCCTCTCATCTCTCTTTTTAAAGCCTTAATCTCTCCCATATTTCTTATTCTTCTCTCTCTTTTTTCTGCGTCGCTCCTCGCCGTCAGGGAGCGGTAGATTACCTCGAGTGAACTACATTAGCAGCAGTAGTTAAGATGACAGAGCAATCATCTGAAACCTATATGGTTGCAGAGAAAACACCGCTCTTTTGGTATTACACAAGCAGCTTGTTTTGATCACGAGGATGAAAGCCATCATCTGCTCATCCCGTGCATGCGTACGTGCACACACATAGCTCTAAAACCTACTCCAAAGTAGGCTAATAACACTGTCAAAACAAACTGTTTTATAACTGTTAACTGTTAATAATACATTGGTAATAAATTTAGGGGCATTTATCCATCGCCACTTCACTTCAGCTCCTGTTTTTATTTCCTCTGTTGTTTGAGTGCTAATGCCACCCAAGTGCCAACCAAAGCAGCCTTAATCAATTCACTGTCGTCAGTGCAGCGACGCCTTTCAACTCTCTCCCTTTTAAATGAGATTTGCAATAGAACAGAGGCTCCAGCCCTCTGTATTCAGTGGCAGGAGGAGGATCCTTCAGCTCTCTCAAGTCGCCTGTCTGTGATGTCTGTGTGTGTGTGTGTGTGTGTGTGTGTGTATTTATGAACACTATCTCCAGCGTTAGATGCAGCAGATGCTTCAGCAGAGGGGAGCCACACATCAGCCTTGATATTCCTCCATTAGCATATCAGCATCCCCTCTTTTTCCTCCCTCCCTCCCTCCTTTACTCATGCTGTCAGAAATTGATGATCTGCAATTACACAGCATGTGTCAGTGCAACTAAACATCATTTAATAGCTCCGAGCTGACAGGACACGACTGAGCAAGCAGAGAAGCTTCAAGCTTCGCAGTAAAAGTAGCATACCATGTTTTTCTCACGTTGCTTGTCCACAAGTCACATTTACTGTCATGTGGAAAAAGTCTAGCCTAAAAAATAAAAGTGCATATCAAATATCCCACACCTCTCCGGCTGTCACAGGAACACTGGCACACTGATAACATGAGCTAGAAGAAGTACTTGAGGTATGGTGACCATAAGGACTGATAAACTTACTACTGAGTACCACATACCGGCATCATGGGAATACCCAGGCAATAGCATTAGTAGCCTGTATGCTAAGTAGCTACAGAGGATGAAAGGTATGATAATGTCTCAGATATTAATATTTAAGGTATATTAGGCTACCATTGTGTTTCCTTAGGGACAGTATAGTTGATGAACCATGAAATCACTTTCACTGTGTTAAAAAAGAAAATCGAACAATTATCCAAGATGGCCATTAACACGATACTAAAGACAGTCCCTTGAATGCAGCTTTATGGACTATGGTCTGTTGTTTGTTCCGCTCCGATGCTAGCTAAGTTTACAGTAAACTGATCTCCGACAGCATCACTACAATGTTCAGATGAAATCAACACAGAGACCAGCTATAACGACACTTCAAATCAACACAGAGACCAGCTATAACGACACTTCAAATCAACACAGAGACCAGCTATAACGACACTTTAAATCAACACAGAGACCAGATATAACGACACTTCAAATCAACACAGAGACCAGATGTAACGACACTTCAAATCAACACAGAGACCAGATGTAACAACACTTTAAATCAACACAGAGACCAGCTATAAAGACACTTCAAATCAACACAGAGACCAGATGTAACGACACTTTAAAGCAACAGAGAGACCAGCTATAACGACACTTTAAATCGACACAGAGACCAGCTGTAACGACACTTTAAATCAACACAGAGACCAGCTATAACGACACTTTAAATCAACACAGAGACCAGCTATAACGACACTTTAAATCAACACAGAGACCAGCTATAAAGACACTTCAAATCAACACAGAGACCAGCTATAACGACACTTTAAATCAACACAGAGACCAGCTGTAACGACACTTTAAATCGAAACAGAGACCAGCTGTAACGACACTTTAAATCAACACAGAGACCAGCTATAAAGACACTTCAAATCAACACAGAAACCAGCTATAACGACACTTTAAATCAACACAGAGACCAGCTATAACGACACTTTAAATCAACACAGAGACCAACTATAACAACACTTTAACGACACTTTAAGGACACTTTACAGCAGACTAACGTCAGGTCACTACAGTCATTCTGATAGTTACTTACATGTGACTCCTCCAGGTTTTATCCAACCAGATCCTTTAACTTGGTTTGCTGGAGACACTTGAAGATAAAGTGAGCGCGCACACGCACATGAACCTGTCACACATGTCAGCTGCTCTGACTGTAGCCTCCTGTGGTCTCTGGTGGGTCTGTAGACTCCTGAGGTCCCTAGTGGGTCTGTAGACTCCTGAGGTCCCTGGTGGGTCTCTAGCCTCTTGTGGTCCTTGGTGGGTCTCTAGCCTCCTGTGGTCCTTGGTGGGTCTCTAGCCTCCTGTGGTCCTTGGTGGGTCCCTGCTGGGTCCGGGTCCGGGTCTGATCCCTCTGTGTGATCTGTAGTGAGGCGCGAGCTTCCTCCACTATCACCTGCCATGTGATAGGCGCGATGCCTTCAGGAGCCCCTCGGAATATCTCCCGCGATCGAGTGCCTGACAGATTGATGTTGGACCGTTCTATGACTGTCTGCTGGCCATGTTGATCACTTACACATAATGACAGTTAATATTCAAAAGCCACACTCAAATATGAATGACATACTTCCACGTGCTATCGATATTCCAAGCTACTGGTAATATGCTACTGAAGTCTTAAACATTGCGTGTTCGCAACACAGACCTCACAGAAAGGACTAATACACTTTCCCATATTTCATAACTTTGTTGCAACATTAACTGTACCAACATACTGTATACAAATAAATATGTCCGACAGCACCTGAAGGCAGCAAAATAGCAAGAATAGCAGTAGGAAGTAATATTAATATATTATAATAATAATTAGGGCTACAACTACAACTAACGCCTATTTTCACTGTCGATTAAGCTGTCGATTATTTTCTCCATTAATCGATCGTTGTTTGGTCTTTAAAATGTCATAAAATGGTGAAAGATGTGGATCAGTGTTTCCCAAAGCACAAGAGGATGCCCTCAAATGTCTCAGAGATATTCAGTTTACTGTCATAGAGGAGGAAAAAAACAGAACATATTCACATTTAAGAAGCTGGAATCAGAGAATTTAGACTTTTTTTTTCTTAAAAAAATTACTCAAATTGATTAATCGATTATTAAAATAGTTGGCGATTAAAGTAATAGTTGAAAACTAATCGATTAATCGTTGCAGCTCTAATAAGAACAATTTGCTGGATAATTGGAATTCGGGGACATTAAAGGTCCCATATTATACACATTTTCAGGTTCATACTTGTATTTTGTGTTTCTACTAGAACATGTTTACATGCTGTAATGTTAAAAAAAAAACACTTTATTTTCCTACTGTCTGCCTGAATACACCTGTACTTATGCTCTTCTGAAACGCTCCATTTTAGTGCATTTCAACGGAATTGCGTTGCTAAGCAACAGTTTGGGTCCATGTTTACTTCCTGTCAGCTGATGTCATTCACATACACTGCAATAGGAAATAAACTGGGACACAATAAGAATGTTTACTTTTAAAACTGTGTAATGGTCTAAATATTGTATATTTGTGACATCACAAATAGACATAAATCCTGACGGCTTGTTTCAAATGTACAATTTCTGAAAACGAGTTGTTTATTTCTCTGTATATTGAGCATTTTGATACTTTCACAGTATTCACATAGCACTTAAACCTGCTTTATAATATAAAAGACATGCAATTCTTACTTTTTACAATATAGCACCTTTAAACTCAATATTCTTCCAAAAAGTTCTTCAGGTTGTTTCCCTAACAACCTCCCGTATTTTCAGGAAATGGGGGGGAATAATCCTTCAAAAATACCACACAGGTTTAGACAACAATTTGTAAACGTTGATACTTTTAAAAAAGCACAAACAAGAATACAGCAAATATACAGCCTCAGCAGCCAACAACAAGCAAACTGTATGACCTTTACTGTTACATCCTGCTGTTTTAATACGACTCAACACTGTCCTCTAGTGGCATAATATATGTTTGCAATTAACAGCACTCAAATAACAATGTATGTAGGCATAGTATTTGTTTCTGGTGTAACTGAGTTCTCTATGTCTAGAATGTTTAATGTAAGTAAAAAGCATATATGTGTGAAAATGAGGAATATGGTGCTACAGTAATACAGATAGAATTGTTTGTAAGTCAGAGCAGTGCCCTTTTGGCGTGTTGTGGGTTGTAATCTACCTTATTTTGACCTGCCATACACATGTGGTATAAGATAAGAGGCTATGCTCCAGGGCATAACTCAGAAGTACATGAAGCCTGGAGTCAGACCAGATCCAGGTTCTAGAGTAGCTGCTTCCTCCTACACTCAGATCTCAATGTATTATCTTCACAGTGTTGTCATTATTGAACACTGTCGTTGTTTTCAAGAGGAGGAATATGGTCTGTCTCATAGAAATAATAATAATAATAATAATTTAGAGTGGTAATGAGACATAATGGCCCAGTGTTCAAGATCACTGATTCATTGATCATTAATTCAGTCCAAGGGGGCTTATTGGCATGGGTAAAATACTGTACCCTTACATTACCAAGCAACTGTGAATAAAAAACAAAAATCTGGTCCTCTCTCAAGGTTCCATGGTGGAGAAGAGGTTGTGTTGCTCTGCCTCTATCTATCTGGCATGGAGAGGAGGTCGTGTTGCTCTGGCTCTATCTATCTGGCATGGAGAGGAGGTTGTGTTGCTCTGGCTCTATCTATCTGGCGTGGAGAGGAGGTTGTGTTGCTCCGTCTCTATCTATCTGGCATGGAGAGGAGTATGTGTTGCTCTGGCTCTATCTACAGCCTGTTTACAGATAGGCAGTGGTTTATAGGGGCGGCCGTGGCTCAGGGGTTAGAGCGGGTCGTTCTTTAATCACAAGGTCATGTCCAAGTGTCCTTGAGTGAGACACTGAAGCCCCGGGAGCTCCACAGCAGCCCACTGCTCCTAACGCTTAGGATGGGTTCATTCCTACAAATATGAATAAGCTCTTTACAAAAAAGCAACAGGGGAGCATACAGCGATGCTTTATATGTTCAGTTAAGTTTTGCAGGTGTGATACGATGACATGGGAAAACTGCACACTCCTAAGGGAAACTAGTCAAAATAACAACAGTATAGGGATAACTAAAATGACTGCAGTAGAGATAGTAACTTACAATAATATAAGCAATGTCACTAACAACCCCGGTCTGTGTGCCAAACCAGGTCTAGCCACACTGATACAACTAATACAAGGTGATTGTTATGGAAAAGATGCGTGTCGGTCAAGAATATAATATTATAATAATAATATTCACATATGTGCACATTTGACCTTTTAAATGACACCGTCAGGTGACGGCATGTATTGTGTATTTATTTTCATGTTTGGACAGTAGCAGAGGTAAACAGTATGACCAGCAGGAGGCGTCAGTGCTATACAGTGCAGGCAACTATTGAACTTGACCCAAACAATGAGGGAATTACTTGTTTTCTTAGTTGCACTAACAGAACACTACAATCACAATAAACCAATTTTGGAATAATACGTTCACACAAAAACTCAACTAACGGAGTGGAGAAAGATGATAAATGCATTTTCTCAAACTGATTAGCAGTGCTCTAACAAAACACTACAATTATATATATCCCCCCTCATATATCATATCTTAAATTGTGAGTACATGAAGAGGAATGAACCAATTTAAAGTGTGAAAATACAGTATGAGGCAGTATGAATTGCAGGGTCAGCGCACTTGTACGCCTCCACTCGTTGTCTTCACACACACACACTCTCACACACAAGCAGCCTCTGCATTCCGTTCGACACCGGCTCTCATTGGTCAACCGGCACGTCCGTCATCGCTTCCCAGCCTGAACTTTTGTCTGATTGGCTAGAGGGGCAACTACGGCGGTAGCGACGACGCCATTGGTCGAAAAACTAGGTTAGTGGTCCGACGGGCATGACGGTGAAGAGAGAAACTGGGTCACCGATCGAGAATCGTTTATGTCACAGTTGTGTGAGGCTGCTATTACATATTACCAGCGGCTCTCAATGGACAGGCCTGCTGCTCCGGACCTGCTGTGAGTATACTATGAAAACAAGCCTCCCAGCTGTCGATATTACAGCTCGGGGGTGACGTCGCTGGGTGTTTAACCATGGAGGAGATATATGGTGGGTGTTGTGGTCATGTCAGAGAGGCTCTCTAGAGGAGGAGGAGGAGGAGGAGGACGGTAGCTCACTGGCCAGCTCCTGACAGTTAGCCTTCCTCAGCTAGCAGCTGGATGCTAATATTAGTAAAGGGACTGAACGCTGTTATGCTGTTATTAACGGTGTGTTAACCGGCTCCGGTGTGCCGGACGGGCTTCAGCTGTTGTCAGTGGTTACCGGGCAGCTCGTGTATAGGTAGGTGTCCGCTCCGGTAGGCTCGTTACACGTTAACTAAACGGGACCTATAAGTGAACACTGCTAACCAATGCTAACACGCTAGCTATGTCAACAGGCCTCGGTGGGGATCTGGAGCACGGGTTCTTCGACAGCATCCATCCATCCATCCTGCTGCGGTCACATCCACGTCCCTCCTCCACCGCCGATCTCTCCTAATAACACAGTAAAAAAAGCTGGTTTATCAACCTCATAGAGAGCTTTCGAGGTTTAGAGACAGCAGGCACATGTTTGGTTATGATCGTGACACAGTGTTGGCATTGGCAGTGGAAATGTGGCGACCGCTCGGTGTCTGCAGGCTCCCGCAGTGGTAGCCGGAAGATGAGCATGATATTGGGGCTTTGTGATCTGGTTTTAGCCTCCACAGGGCACCAGGCACGATCAGGGCCATTTGTTGTTGTTGTTGTTGTTGTTGTTGTGTGTGATTTGCAAGCAGGGGATCCCCAAACTTGAGGAGGGATCCAGGAGACGGTTATAGTTGAGATGTTTTAATTGCCTTTTATGGATTGTCAAATGTGTGTGTTTTCTCATTTCTGCAAACAAATGGTTGTGATAAGTGTGCTTCAACAGTAGTGGTATCAGTAGTTCATATATCAACCTTTTCATGGCAGGAGAGACATCCGGTGTGAACTTCAGACTTGGACTGACAAGTGTTATTTTTGCTCCTAGACAGGTAGCAACCTAACATGGTGCTTATCAGGGTTGATTGGTGTGGCCATGAAGGCATTTTGACAATAGAAGTTTGTTGATCTTGTTGATCATCAAGAGACAAAATAGATATTTCTGCCCAAGAAACAAGTGTCCATGAAAGTTTTTGTTTTCAAATGTTAATTAGATTAAAACATATATGGAGGAACATGAGGGAAAAGGATGTTGTTATAGTAGTAGGAGGTGTTCTTCTGTGGTGTATCTTAAAGATAAGAAAATAAAGTTCTGGTGATATCAGGTCCACAGGCTGATTGATGTTGGCCTACCTAGTAGAGCCGGGGGGACTTTGGTTATTGTAATGTGATGAAACTCAAATGTTGTCTTTTCCTGCTCTCATAATGGATCCATTACGGATACAAGAAACTATTTTCTGAACTTGTAAGACTGTTGTTGCTGAGTGAAATGAAATGAATGTCTCTTCCCGTCTTATCATCTGTTACTACTAACGATCGTTTCTCAAAGTTTTCTTGTCTCTTCCCAAATTATGGATATTGAGGTATTTAAATGTTGCAATATTTGACACTCAGCTCAGTGACCACCACTGTGGATGCAGAGGGGCTGTCAGCCACGTTAATGATTGATTTATTATCTAAAATACAAATTGCATGGTAATTTTTTAGATGAATGCTTTATTCAAGCAGTAATCATTTTCTATTTCCAGAGAGAAACCCAAGTAAATTAGGTACTTGAATCATATATATTTATATAAATACAAGCGCATGGCTCTGCACGCACCACCCGGCTCTAGGAACTCATGAAGAAGTGGATATGTCTTGCTCC
>CAKAOI010046319.1:73626-89103 GCA_916701655.1 Sebastiscus albofasciatus
CCCTCCTTAACAAAATGAATGTTAGTTGTTATTGTCATTTTAAGACCATTTTATGCCACAGATAAAATGATAATATAATAGCATAATGATGTAAGTATGTAAGTACATCTTTTTAAAAGAGCAATATCCTTAAAGATATTCAGACATTGGAATTTGAGTGTGGAAAAAATATTAAAAAGTCTTAAGTAAATAAAACCTAAATAAAATAAAACCACACAACAGAAACAATACATGAAATGGACTATCGGGCTCTGTAAACAAAAATGTGCAATGGCCAAGTCTTCTAATGGTGGGGAAAACCCTGCTGTTTATTCTGGCATCATGTGGACTAAAATGTAGGTGACATTCTTATGTAAACAAACACGTGAACACAACGGGCAATATCGAGGTAAAAAATGATTGAGGTCATGTCCATATATTGTATGATAAGCCGATAACGTAATTGTTGTGACAGGTGTATACAGTGCATTTGGAATATGCGTCTCAATTGACCAATCCTAAGTCCCACCCCTGTTAGTTACTGTTGCTAGGTCGGATAAGCTTGACAAAAAGAACCACAGTGACAGCAAAGACGCGTTTTACACTACATGTCAGCATTCACACACTGATGGCAGAGGCTGCCATGCAAGGTGCCAACTTCTAAATACTCATTCACACACCTTCAGGAGCAACTTGGGGTTAAGTGTCTTGCTCAAGGACACATCGACATGTAGCAGCCGGGGATCGAACCACTGACCTTCTGATTGTTGGACGACCTGCTCTACCCTCTGAGCCACAGCCGCCCATAAAATACATTTTGATGTAATGATTTATGTATGGGCGGAAATAGTCCTTCACAGGGACGTATATCGATCTATAATCGATTTGCAAAGTATATTATTGATTGTATCGATGCTAATAATTTGCACCTTGTTTTTAAGCACGACAAACGTTTTATGGATGTATTTTTTAGCACCTTTTAATAGTAAAGAAATGTTAAACGTTACTCCGTTTCACTCTCCCTGTGTATGACGACATGCGCCAGCAGCGGCAGTCTCAGACAGACGACAACAAAACAAAGCATGACTGAGAGCGAGGAAGAACCGGACAAGCGACAGATTTTCAAGCCGCGTTTGAGGTCCAGCGTGTGGAAACATTTTGGCTTTTGCAAAAAGGGAGATGTCCTTGACAAATCGCCCGCTGTTTGTAGAATATGTGTTATACGTTTATATTGAAAATGAGAACAAAAGCAGGTGCTTAAACTACGGTGACCAGACGTCCCGGTTTGTCCAGGATTGTCCCGTTTTCAAGCTGGGAGTCCCGATAAATATCTGTAATACACTCAAATGTCTCAAAAGTCACTACCAAATTGTTTTTCACCACAATTAAAATAACAATATTATACTTTGACGTTTATCATGTTTATCACGTGTGCAGTTTTGATCCACAGAACCCTACATGTTTATGTGCACATCAAACACGTTGTTTTGATGAATTATCCTACACAGTTCCTTCTGCGCATCAACAGGCATTTCGCTCCTCTTATAACTCCCTCAGGACCATCCGTTCCTGGCAGTTTTTCACCTGGACGGTGTCTCCATCCTGGCCAAAATGTCCACTGAGCTCCACATTTTTAATTATAATAGCCTGAGGCTGTGGCGAGCACCATGCGGTGACAGAGATGGTTCGGTTTCAAAACTAAAGTTATGTACATAGTCCCAGACAACAATAAGTTTCCTCTGAGGAAAACTCTCTACAGGACTCCCAAACTGTCAGTGCGTCATGGCGGGGATAGCCCTGTGATTAAAGGGGGGAAAAGTAGGCTAGTGAATGTGATAAGTCTCGTCACAGCCTCTAATGCACCCCGCTATAGTAATGTCTTTCTTTTTGATCCCACCCTGTGCTCAAATGCGCCACAGGTGTGCCATGTTAGCCATTGTGCGCATGCACGATGGCTAGGATAAACCACTGTTCATTCAACCTGAAGAGAAGTTGGTTGCATTGTATTTTTTGTTAAATATCATTGCTCTACCTTTTGCTTTGAAAATGAGAACATCATTTAACTTGAATTTATTATTTTATTTCTTGTTAAATATTGCACTGCCTTGTATCTTGAGAACTGAAGCAGCAGTCCTGAAGTTTCACTTTTTATTATTTTCAAACAAGAGGTGTACATGTTTGACATTAATGTTTGTGTTTACTTGTTTATATCCATAATCAATTTGTCCCTGATTCCTGATTGAATTTTTGGCAAAAAAAAGTTACTGTATCAATTTCAAGTCATTGAATCGTATCTTATCGTATCGCTCTAGATGAGCCAAATATCGTCCTCGAATTGTATCGGAACCATGGAAAGTGATACGTATCGTTGTAAAAATGTGTCACTTAACCCCGTGTGTGTGTGTGTGTGTGTGTGTGTGTGTGTGTGTGTGTGTGTGTGTGTGTGTGTGTGTGTGTGTGTGTGTGTGTGTGTGTGTGTGTGTGTGTGTGTGTGTGTGTGTGTGTGTGTGTCTTTAAAAAGCTCACACCCTCTGCACTTTAGTACATACAGTTTGCTCTCAGCTGTGAAACAATGTGAGACTGAAAACACTACAGTGAGTAAATACAGTAAATGATTGGCTTCTGCTGTTACATTTTAATAGAACATTTTTTATTTATATTTACCCTTTTCAAGGCGTTACACATCTGTGGTACAGACAGGCTCCAGGTTACCTTCCATCGTACCAGCCTGTACAACACAGGCTGCTGTTATCCCCTATCCCCCTAGTAGTATAATCTCATCATGCAGCTAAACAGAGCAGATTGTAGCTTAGAATAGAGGAAATTGTTAGCAAGTTTTGCTTAGTACTGTATCATAAACGTTTATTGTCCCAGTCCCGATAATCAAACATTTGTTAATAAATAATCGATACGGTTTCTCTTCATTGATCTGTCTGTTCTCTGTTGGTAAAGAGGTGTGTAATAAGGCTGCCCACTCTTAGTCCATTAGTCCATTAATCGGTTGTTTTGGTCTTATGCTGACCTTACGACTGCGACTTTTCAAGTGATTTAACTCTCAGACATATTTCCAAATAAAATCAGGAGAGTTTTGCTAGAGTTGTTCAGCTCGCTCCCGTGATCTCGGTCTTTTAGTGTAAGGTGGTTCTAAAACTCAGTCCAAGCTCTTTTAAGTCAGTCTTTTTCTCGTCTTGACGTTCCGATAAAATCAAACAAGTTTAATATTATCGTAAGTTCGATGACGCGAACATTGTCAACCAATGGGAGCTCTCTCTCTCCAGCACCAAACAGGAAGCAGCATACGGGGTAGAAAGTAAACATGGAGAAACTGGTGGAGTTGTGGAGTGAACAAGAGTGACTCTTTGACGTGTCCTCTCATTTGAACCACGATAGAGTGGAGAAGGAAAAAAAGCTGCAGTGAGTATGCTATAGTTAGGTAGCTAACCACTGTCCCAAACAGGGATACTTGCAAGCTAACATTAGCTACTGGAATGTTTGCTATTAGCCTATGAGGTACCTATGATTATTGAAGCTAGCAATCTTCAGCTGAAACATAGTTAGCTCGTAAGCTAATAGCAAACGTTACAGTAGCTAACGTCAGCAAGTAGCCCCATTCGGGACAGTGGGTGCTAGCTAGCTAGCTAGCTAGCTAGCTATAGCATACAGTACTCACTGTGGATTTCGAGGGCCGCAGCAGTTTCTCAACAGTTTGTCTTCTTAAAAAAATTTCCTCCAGGAGCAGGATGTGACATCATCTCAAAAGGAATCTAGTTGTAGTCTTGTAAATAGTGACCCTGCAAGATCCCCAGTCTTTGCAAAATATTATAGTCTGTGACTAAAAACTCTATGACTTCAGACACATTGTCTTTAGATGTGAGAAGGTGTCTGACTTCAGTCTTTTGAAAGTCTTTTCAAAGTCTTCTAGTGGATGGTAGGCATTAGTCGACTGAGATTTATACAGTTGATAAGTCGTTCTTTATGCTTTTTTTTCATGCTGAATGATTTATTTCTAAGAAACTTCTGAGCTCATCTCTGGTAAACATCAGATTTAAAGTGGAAAAGAAACGTTAAGCTGGTTTACTAAATGGATTTCCACTCTAATCAATCAATTATATAACAAACATGACAAATGTCAGCATTTAAGAGAAAAAAGCAGCTTTGTTTCATCTTTTGTGGTAAGAGCCCCACCGTGTTGCAGTACTGTAGCCTGTGATGTGACCAGGTTGGTTGGCTCGGCTGAGTTACACAGATAGAACGGTAGAGACTGTGAAAGACGGAGACTGAGGAGACACAGGACAGAAGAAAACAAAAGGGGGGACACTATTGTATTGTTCCTGGGTGTAAAAATGAGTTTTACAATGTTAAAACCAAGGACAAAATGGTCAATTTCTGCTGAAACGGAGAACAGTACTGCAGCTGGCCAGTGGCACTGAAAGAGCCCTCCGACAGGCACCGAGTCCAGCTGCTGCTGGCTGTCTCCCCCTCTCCCGTCCACTCCCCTCTCTAATCACCTGTCTCTCCTCCTCTGCTGTTTAATTCAGACGGTCCAAAGACAGGGTCGCTAAGAAAATAAACGCCCACAGCACTACTTTATTCTGAAGCCCACGTTATAGCGTTTGTTTACGTAAGCGCCTACTTGGCAATACTTCTGATTTAAACCAAATGCTAATAGGGAACCTGGAAATCTTAATGAGGCAATCTGTAAACTTTGCCTGATAAAGGTGGCAGCATATGGAGGGAACACCTCTAATCTACATACACACCTTCAAGTGCACCACAAGATTGAGGCTTCTAAAATGGGCCCTGCCCTCGTCCTCGACCGGAGAGACCGCCAGACACACAGACATCCATAGGTTTTGCGTTTGCGCAATGCTCTAAATATAAGAAGGACAGTGTAAGGTGGAACGCATGCACTGACGCAGTGACCAAATATATCTACAAAGAAATGGTGTCTTTCAACACCGTTCAAAAACAATCGTTCGGAGGCCTATTGACCACACTCAACCACCAGTACAAGGTACCAGGGTGAAATATTTTTCCAGAACAGCCATCCCTCACGCCTACACCCGTATCCAGAGTGAGCTGCAACAGGCCATCTCAGCAGTCGAGCACTTTTCCCTCACAACAGATGTGTGGTCCAGCCCAAAATGATACCTTACATGTCACTGACTTTACATTTTATTGACACGGAATGGACCCTGGTGTCCAAATACCTGCAAACAAGCTTTTTGCCAGAGGACCACACCGTCGCTAATGGTACATGTCCACAGGGGCGTTTTTTATCACGAGGGAAAGCGCCACTTCCCAGCATTGGACGCTTGGTGGGCTGCCACTAGAAACAAGGCACTAGGCTCCCAATTGGACGAACGCTTTCCCTCCGTGGGCTGCTGCTCCCAGCTTTCAAACCAGAGACAGTATGGAGGCTCGTTTGGAAATTTTCTTCTCTTATTTCACGAAAATAGTTCACCAAGATGTGTTTCTGAGAACATTTGAGGCAAGAAATAATCCATGCAGTTGATGAATCTGTCTTTATTTTGGATCGACAACATTTATTTTAAAAGATTCTTAGGAGTTTCAAGAGGCGCCGAGTCATGTCGGACGCCCGTGATTTGCATAAAGTAGCCTGGACCTCAACTTCATGCAAATGATTCGTTTCTCGAATCGCGCCGCCACACTACCAGAATGCATTGCACGGCTGCTTACATAGACAATGAATGGGAAGCGTGGAAAGGACGGAGCCTGTGGACACATACCATAACTTGGCCAATGCCCTGCAGGAGGGGCTTAAAGGGTTTAGAAAGGGATAAAGTCTCCTGTCTTACGACCTACAGTGGAAGCAACATAAAAGCATCAGTATGTAACTTAGGCTGTCAATTGATTTCACAACATCTCCCCCTTATTCCCAACATTTTGGAATTGTATCAAGATTATTGATCAGTATTGCTGTATAGACACTGATATCAATACAATCTTGTCCCACCTCTCCCATGCTATTTCCATCACTGGTCAGGATGGAGGCGTTTGTGATTTGGGAGATTGGGCGGCTGACTTTCTGCCTGGATGTTTCCTTGGTTCATGAACGGGCTTGCTGGCTGCTTCCTGGCTATCTGAGTGGGTGTAAAGTGTAGAACAGGGAAACAGAGCTGAATGGCTTGCTGACTCACTGACGATGTAGAAGTAGGTGGTGGATGGAAATTGAGGCTGGCTGGTTTGAGACCATAGAGACTGGCTGACCCACTTTCCACTCCAGCACCAGTTCCTTTCAGTGTTCAATCATGACATAGTGGTTTTCCCCCTCTAGCCCAGAGCTTTGTCCCGGCCTGGCTCACCAAGCCTGTCCTGACCTAGAACTGCGCCGCCTGCTACTTCAACAGTGCTACTTAAGCTTTGCAATTCATCGTCACTGTACATTAAACATATAAATGGCCAACCAAAGTGTCATTTTCAGAACCCTTATAGGATTCAGACACAGTTTTGGACTGGCTTTTATTGTATATTTTTTTCCTTAAAGGCAGAACGAGTAGGATTTGTCGGTTGCGGTTTGTAAACATACAATTCAAAGTTTGCCCCGCTTCCCCGGCTCAATGTTTTGGTTTTTTCGGCGCAGTGTGTGGCATGTGGTCGCTACATTTTTATAGAGGTTGACTTGATACCCAGAAAGCTCCCGAACACAACAACATGAAAAGAAAAGACAAAATCCAGGCAGAGAGCTGCAGGGTCTCTGCAAATACAGACCCAACCACACACTTCTAGTGGGTCACAAGTAATGAATGAGAGGGATTATTTGTTTCATACTCCAGAAACAACCTGACACATTGTGCATTAAAGTGTCAGTAGTCAGTATATTTTTGGCATCATTGGGCAAAAATTCCATAATAACCTTTCAGCATATTGTAATTCAAGTGTTCTGAGAGAAAACTAGACTTCTGCTCCTCCTCATGGCTCTGTTTTCAGGCTTTAGAACATCTAGCCCGTGACGGGAGACTTTGACCAATCACAGGTCATTTAATTGAGAAAGTGTTCCTATTGGCTGTGCTCCGGTCATGTGACCAGAAATTGGCGTTCCTTCACCAGATTTCACAATGGCGGCGGTGGCGTCAGAAATTGGCATTAATGTAACATAACATTGATTCATATTTGATCAGCGCTGCCTAGTTTGACCATTTGGTCGGAGTTCGCGAGTGATTGACAGCTGGCTCTCATAGACGGCAGCTGGACAGCAGACCTCAGATCAGATCTTACTGCTTGTTTTCCTCCGGTCCGTGAAATCTTGCAGATGCCGTTAGGAGCACCGGAGGACACAGAGGAACATGATTTTTTTTTAGGTTGCCTGTTTCATGTACTACTGTCACCATATACATTAAAGTTAGCAGTAGACGGTGTTTTTATCCAACTCATGGAGCCACCGTTAGCTTAATTAGCCGGCTACAGCTGATCACATCTGTCAGTCGTCATTTTAGCAGACAAAACCAACAATCATAGGCTGTAAATGAAAATCAGAAATTGCTAAGAAGAATTTTGAAAACTGCGTTATGTGCCGTGTGAGAGTAGAAAGCTTGTCACTGTTGTCACCAGCTGAGCTGTCAGTAGTGAAGTACCTGAGGGGCTGTCGGAGCCCATTATGGGCCGTCTTCTCCGCACAACACTAGAAAGGAAAAATGTTTAGTGTTGTAAGCTTGAGCCACTTTAGGTTCTAAGGTTATTTAAAACGTTCTTTTGCCATTATAGTATTCATGAATGGCAGGGGTAGCAAGATACTACTAATGAGGACATTGTCAGTAGGGATGCACTGATACCACTTTTTTTTCATACCAAGTACAAGTACTTACATTTGGGTACTTGCTGATACCGAGTACCAATACGAGTACTTCTCTGTGCCCAAAGACCCTCGTTAACAGCCAGCTAGAGGGTGTGAGCGACACACGGCAGGCTGGGGAGTCCTGCATACAAGGCGGTGCGCCGCGACCGGCTCTAGGTCGGCTTGGAAAGGCTCGGGACGAAGGTGGCTCACGGCTGCAGCTTTACAGCGCTCCCCGTCCGGACCCTGCTGCACCGTGACGGGGCTCCCTGCTCCCAGTGTGACTGTCGACTGGGCGGACTGTCCTCAGTACGCCCCAACCGTGTCGTGCCACGGCCCACGTAAAAGGCGCCAGGGGTCTGTGGCGTTGTCAGCAACCCACCCGACCCGTCTTGAAACACGGACTAAGGAGTCTAACACACGCGCGAATCAGAGGGTGCAGGCAAAACGCCGTGCCACAATGAAAGTGACGGCCCGACTCGCCCGCACCATTGGAGAGGTGGAGTGTGAGGACCTGAAAGATGGTGAAGAGAGGTTAACGTCACGCTACCATAATGTTGTATCAGAGACGTTTTGCGAGAACGAGTACATGAGCACAGTATCGGACAGATACCCGATACTGGTATCGGTATCGGTGCATCCCTAACTGTCAGTAAGCTTTGAAGTGCCCACACTGAACAGCAGCAACCATGCAAATTCAGGTTTGCATACAAGTTAAATCAGAGAGGAGAAAAAATGTTTCAGCTTTCATCTGTGCATTAATGGAACGTCAGGAAATGACCCAATTAACCCAGATTCAGTTATGACATGTTTCAGGTCAGCAGTCGTGAACATAAGCACTTCTTTTGTTTTTTGTGTTCCATACTTTGCATTTAATTAAGTTTTGTGATGTTGACGTAATATGCGGTCTTGTTTATAATTTCTGATTTTATTTCATTTTCTTTACATTTTTAGATTTGTGAAAGATTGGATTTTCACTTGACTGACTTTTCTCTTCGTCTCTCTCTCCAGGGGCGGATGCGTTGCACCAGCTGTTTAAGGATCATATCATATCGGGGGCACACGGACCACATCAAACCAGATGAAACTAGGTCAGGCTGAATCAAACCAGACCGAGTCCAGATCAGAACGGAGCGGACCAGACTGATCCAGACGATACCCGGCCCGTCCAGGAGGCCTGTTACAGTTTCCTATCCAGGTAACCGAAGCAGCTCTGTTCCCCGTGTGCAGGCGGGTCCCCACTCATATTTCACAGAGGTGAATTTGAACCAAGGAAGGCTGCCTACTGATCTTATTCATCAGTCTGACTCATGTGAGAACCAGAGAGTCGAATGCATAAACAGAAAATCAAGAGATTTTTGGTGCTTACTCATCCTGCTGTCCGCTCCCATTCTACTGAGTTATAGGGTCACATAGTGATGTCTTGAAAGCTAATCATGCCTGCTTTCACCATTGCATCCTTGTCTGTTGGTTCTGATTAACTGATATCTAAAGCTTGATGGTCATTGTAGAGGTTTTTAAATTATGGCAATTTTTGTTGTGCTTAAAAACTCCTTTTTGAGTATGGCAATTTACCTCCTGGAGTAAAATAATCCATCACTAAAACCAGTGTGTGTGTGTGGAAATGCACAGCAGTTTTATCTCACAATGGACAGAGGATTGAGAAGAAAATAACACGGTGACAGTTAGTTGGATTCCCCCAAGGAGCAGATTGAAATATCACACTTCTACATCTTTACATGTTCATGCTTGTTGAACAGGTGTAGTGATAAAGTATTGACTTTTCACTCAAAGAGGTTTCATTGCACTTACAGTAACAAGTGTAGTTGTCGAAGGGAGGACTCTTCTGGTTCACGTCACTGTCTCCACCGCAGCTTCTTTGCTCTGCTGTTCTCTGACTTCTCTCCAGTCCGTGTGTGTTTTGTGTGTGTAGAGGAGTGACACAAAGAGCAGAGGAGATGCTGCCTTGTGAAAATAAATTGCTTCATAACGTTATGTTAAAAAAGCACAGCTACAGCTCAACTGGTAGAGCGGGCGCCCCCATGTCCTAGAGGCTGAGTCCTTGCCGCAGCGGCCCGGGGTTCGACTCCGACCTGTGGCCCTTTGCTGCATGTCATCCCCTCTCTCTCTCCCCTTTTCATAACTGGCACTGTCACATAAAAGCAAAGGCAAAAAATTATCTTTAAAAAAAAAAAACAATAACGTCGTAGCTTATCAATAATTTAGCAGCGGTGCCCGTTTAATACCGGGTTTCTGGAACCAATCCCTACACATGACTCACCACTATGACTTTCATGTAACTGATATGGTATTGCCTAGGGGTGTAACGATTCATCTGCTACATCGATGTATAGATTTATATTCCTACGATCCAACTACATCGATAGGTACTCGGCAAGTTGTCCTTCATGGGAGACGTATATCGATCTAAAATCTATTATATGAAAGTGTTTTTTAGCACTTTTATTAGTAAAGAAATGTTAAACGGTTCACTCTCCAGACTTGTGCCAGCTTCCGAGCTCTGCCCTCTGCAGCGCGAGCACGCATCCATTGCGTGCATGCAGACGAACGGCGAACTGGACTCCTCGCTCTCTCACGTGAGAGGTAGCGGCGTGGAGGGAGATGGGCACCGATCTGCATGAGACGAGTGCGGCTTCACCCACCGGTGCTTCCCCGTGGGCTGTCGGTTTTTCATTTCAGAGAAAATGACTTTCCTTTCCCCGTCATGATATCTATGTGCACGTAGCATCAGCCTCACGTATCCAGCCTGAGAGCAGACGGTCCGCGAGGCGAAGCGTCACGGGAGTAAAGTAAAAAACAAAACAGAGATTGAAGCAGAACTGAAGCAGCGGGTCCTGCAGTTCCACTTTTTATTATTTTAGAATAAAAGCTGTATGTATTTGCCATTAATGGTTGTTTACTTGTTTATATCCATAATTAATTTATTCCCTTACAATAAAAACATTGAGGAGTCTTGACCTGCTCTGTCCATTATCACATATTTATTTCACAGTCACACTGATTGAATTTTTGGCAAAGAAAAGTTACTGTATTGATTTCAAGTCATTGAATCGTATCGTATCGTATCGCTCTAGATGAGCCAAATATCACCCTTGAATCGTATCAGAAATATGAAAATCGTGTCGTATCATATCGTTGTAAAAACATATCGTTACAACCCGAGTATGACCTAAATCTGCTTGGAAAATAATAACTGTGACGTAGAGTATTTCTATACATGCAGTTACTGAGACAGTAGTGTCTTCCTGTTTATTCTGCCTCCACATTTGACCTGGATGTCATGATGTTCTCTGCACCTGTCCAGGAACTCTTAACTGTGTTTGGTTTTGATTATTGACTCATTTGATAGTAAACAGGATGTTGTTGTGTGTTCACAGTCGAGGGCTCAAGAGTGGATGGAAGGAGATGATTTTAACACAGAGGCTGTGATGAACATCTGTGGTGAGTGGGGCTTGATAATGTTCTGTCTTTAAACGGGGACTCTTCCTGTTCCAACAGACCCTTCCTAAGGAATACTCATGTCTGAAACTCGCCACCGAGACCGCTTTGACCTTGGACCTTGTCAGCAAGTTCTGCAGTCAATAACGATAACATGACTAATCCTTCACAGGCCTTGGTTATAAGTTGGCAGTTTATTTACATATTTGGACACACACCCATTACAATCAACAGCCCCTCATAATAAATCCTGGCGTGCTTACGGACCTAGCTCACTTATGTAGTCCATATTTAAGAGGAACTTCCCTTTCTGTTATTTACATGCGTTTTACTTATCCATGGCAACAGTCTGTGTTGCTGACTTTCTCTTATCTGTTGACGTAGGAGTCTGCAAACTTAAACCAAAATAACAAATTCACACAGAACAGAACCATTTCTTTTATTTCCACTCCTAAATGTTTTTTTGTCTTTGCTCTGCAGATGACCTGATGGCAGACCAAAGGATGGACATCTCGTCTACAATGACTGACTTCATGTCCCCTGGGTCCACCGACCTCATCTCCAGCTCCATCAGCACACCTGGCATGGACTACACCCGCAAGAGGAAGGGCAGCACTACCGATTACCAGTAAGGACACCAGGAAGGAGAGAAAAGAAGGGAAAGAAATAATGACAAGTAAATGAGGATGAAACAAAGAAAGGAAAGTGGGAAAAAAAGAATGAAAAAGGCAGAGTGGAGAGAAAGAGAGGAGGAAAGTAGGAGATGTGGGAAGCAGAGGGGTAAATAAATCAATAACAGTATGTACGCTGCTGTCAGTCAGTTGATTTTTACACATTTCTCAGTCTCTCCACGACACAAACTGATTACTATATTTGTGTTTCTTTGCAGAATTGATGGCTTCTCATTTGAGTAAGTTCAAACATGACTCGATGTTAATAGATGTAGCACAAAGTTTCATTTATCAAGATCTGAAATATCAATGAGCCACAATTGATTTTGCAGCGTGAGATATTGCATAGACTGAAAAGTGAACCCAGTGAACCCCCTGATGCCTTCAACATTTCCCTCTGATGTTCTTGTTGAGCACTTATATCTCCTGTCTTCCCTCCTTAGTGACATGGACCCGGACAAAGATAAACTGGGAAGGTAAGAGACCTTCATTACTATGGGGATAGAGCAGGTGCTGTAATCTTCACTATTGTTGTATCTGCTGTAGTTCTATCCCATTCCCTGTTATCAGTTAAACCCAACCTACCTAACACCATAGTTCTCAATGCTGTTGGCGTCCTCATTTGTCTTTTAATCTGCTCAAATGGAGAAAATCAATACATCTTTCAGACCGTGTAGGATGGAACCGGTTTATGGGCGTAGTTGTAGTGGGTGGAGGCGTAAATAATTCTCATTGTTACGCTCCATAACTGCGTGTGAGAAAGAGCTCATTGCTGAGGTTGCTTTTACTGGGCCCCTCTTCCCCCTCCCTCCTTTTCCCTCCCTGGTTCTTTAAATACCTCCTGTCCTAGAAATTGAAACCTCAAACCTTGAAGCTTATTCTCTCTTAAACATTCCCTTTTTCACAATTTTCTCCTCTCTAATATTTCTGTGTTTTGTCTTTCCAGTGACCAACAGGGCCGGATTAAGAATGCCAGGTATAACCACTCCCCTCTCCGTCCCCTCCGTCCCCCGTTCCCCCCCACCCCCCTCCCCGCCGTCTAATCTCTCCTACATGAATTAAATGTCCCTCTGTCTGATGGGCAACAGAGAGAGCTTTGTGTACGTTGATAATAAGAAACTTTATACATTGAAGTGTGTGGATCGGAGCATTATGCGAAACTAAGGGACTGTAAGAGCATAGCTAATGGCTAATGACAAGCTCTCTTTCTCTGGAGTGGAAAGAACAGTCCCACTAGTAGCAGCTAGTGAAGACAGACAGACCACTTGGACAGACTGAAGGATAGACACAACACCGAGGCATTTCCTCTTCAGAGAGCAGCATGTTCTTAGTGTTGAGCTATATGATTTACATCTTGTTAGCCTCGTGAGGCCCATTGAAGGAGAACTTACTGCGTGCACTCTTTATACAACAGGTGACATGCAACCAAAAATGTTTTTTTCACTTCTTTGGATTTCTGAGGACAATGATGAGTGTACCATGACCGCCTGTAACTGTCTGATGCTTCTCCCTCCACAGAGAGGCTCACAGCCAGATCGAGAAGCGTCGCAGGGACAAGATGAACAGCTTCATCGACGAGCTGGCGTCGCTGGTGCCCACCTGCAACGCCATGTCCCGCAAACTAGACAAGCTGACGGTCCTGCGCATGGCCGTCCAGCACATGAAGACACTCAGAGGTTAGGATGAATATTGGCTCAATGTGTGAGGGTTTTAGGTAAGCCGTGGTCAGACCTGTAAGTGACTAGTATGTAGAGTTCTGACCATGTCTAGCTCTGAAGTGAAACATGTGATCTGCAGAAAGAAAGGACAGGTTGGTAGGTCAACTTTCTTAGTAAGAATTGCAACAGTGTTGACTCTCACAGCTTCCTGGGTCTATTCATGAACGGAGAACAAAACGTGTTGTGATCACTTGAAGGACCATCTTGGAGCAGTTAGGAAGATACCTGTTCAGTAAAGGATCTGCTGGTTATTAAAGCCAGATTCACTCGGTACTGATCAACAATCCTGTTGACCGATTGCAAAAAACTGTTTTTCAGTAAAACATGTCTGTTTACCAGAATCCTGGCTTCATAACTTACTTGAAGTAGATGGAAAATAGCTACTTATGACTTTGACTCCAGAAGGCTCCGAGCAGCGTTACCCATGCAGCTGCAGAGTGAATACGTCATGCGTGAGCGCCGTGTCTACTGTTGTGTGCAGGTGCAGCCAACCCGTACACAGAGGCCAACTACAAGCCTTCCTTCCTCTCCGATGATGAACTGAAGCACTTGATACTAAGGGTGAGTGCACTGCAAATTATTAGACTTCCAACACTTCATAGTACTACTTTTTTGTGACAGTCCCCATATTTATTCCAGTGTTGTGTGTGTTTGATAATGCAGGCTGCTGATGGTTTCTTGTTCGTGGTTGGGTGTGACCGCGGAAAGATCCTCTTTGTTTCCGAATCCGTCTACAAGATTCTCAACTACAGCCAGGTATGACCCTGAGTCGGGTATGACCCTGAGCCGGGTATGACCCTGAGCCGGGTATGACCCTGAGCCGGGTATGACCCTGAGCCGGGTATGACCCTGAGCCGGGTATGACTCTGAGCCGGGTATGACCCTGAGTCGGGTATGACCCTGAGTCGGGTATGACCCTGAGCCGGGTATGACCCTGAGCCGGGTATGACCCTGAACCTGATCCCTCTGTTCTCTCTTTGTGTCTCACACAGAACGACCTGATCGGTCAGAGCCTGTTCGACTACCTTCACCCCAAGGACATTGCCAAGGTCAAAGAGCAGCTGTCCTCTTCTGATACGGCCCCACGAGAGAGGCTCATTGATGCTAAAAGTAAGCAAATCCCAAACACACGTCATCTACAGTATTGTGTAGAATCGGAGTGTTCATCTTAATCTGTTGAGTCCTCGCAATACCAGGCAGCAAACTCAAGGCTGCCTCATGACGCCAGAAAGCCTCTTCGGTGGTTGTACCGTCTATCGAATGGTGTCATTTTAAAACGGTCTAACCCCTTTGCTGCAGTTCATATCTGTGTTTTGTCCATATTTTTTCCATTTGTGCTGTGATTTAAGCAGCAGCGGTAGTGTTAGCACACTGACGCCTCTGTTAGTGTGGATTCAGCTTGTGGTACCAGAGATTAATAATAGCATGATATATGAGCTTTTATTGTGTAATTTGGCAGAAGGAATTTTTACAAAGAAGAGATTAGGGACGTCACGAGAACCGACGCGACGGTACTTGTTTTCTACAGTACCAAAGGTACCGTACGATGCCTGCAGGTCCGAAATTAACACTCACAGAGCGCCAAATACGGCTGCTTCTGTCCTCCGCTCACACACACACCAGCGCCATGCAGCAGCGAGATGCAGAGATGCAGAGATCCTTTATGCTCGAGAAGAGGATTCACTCGTGAGGGAATAAACTGAACTGAACAAACTGAATTTCTATTTTTTGTTGCTTATTGCTAAATCTCTGAGAAGTGGTGTTTTTTTTTTTTTTTTATTGAACTCTGGACTCTTCATTTCCGGTGAATGTTTTTGAGACTTGCATTTGATTATTTTACACTTAACTCCCCAGA
>CAKAOI010046321.1:0-12491 GCA_916701655.1 Sebastiscus albofasciatus
ATACTCTATACTACGTGCCACTTATAGCCTTCTGTGCTGTACCAGCCTTCTTGATCCATCACTTTATGCCAGCGCAAAATTTGTTTCCTACCTAATTCTCCTAACCCCAAGTCATGGGATCACTTAAGGTTATAAGCTATAATGTCAGAGGTCTCCATAGTCCCATAAAGAGGAAGAAAATCCTTAATCAGCTGAGGAGAGCCAATTGCCAGATAGCGTTTTTGCAGGAGACCCAACTATCGGACTTGGAGCATGAAAAGCTAAAAAAATCTTGGTCAGACAAGGTATTTTACTCATCACACCACTCAGGCAGAAGAAGAGGAGTCTCTATTCTGATACATAGACAGATTAATTTCACACCAACTAAAATTCACAAAGACTCTGAGGGTAGATTTATTCTCATAAATGGCTCTATTGATGGAATACAAGTTTCTCTCATGAACATATATGCCCCAAATGAAGATGAGCCTGGCTTCATTAATACAATCTTTAACACTGTACCGCAGCACAGCTCTGGAATTCTGCTGTTGGGTGGGGATTTCAACTGCGTTGTATCTCAACTTACAGATAGACAACCTCCTTCAAAATCCCCCACTTCTCAAATGAGTAAAAGGCTGAAACACTTATCAACAGAGTTAGGTCTAGCAGATGTTTGGAGAAGCAAATTTCCTAAGGGGAGGGATTTTTACCCCCACAGCAGAGTTACACAGGATAAAAGACATAAAGATCTTACCGATTACAATATCTGATCACTCGCCTCTTGTGGTGTCCTGGGACATAGGCCACACACCATCAGCAAAACAATGGAGATTAAATACATCACTCCTAAACGACAAGGAATTCATCCCATTTGTCAAAATTGAATTAAGTACTTATCTAGATACAAATGCCTCACCTGAAATATCACCTCTTATTTTATGGGACTGTGCCAAAGCATATATTAGAGGTCGTATTATCTCGTTTGCAAGTGCTAAAAAAAGGAGAAGGGAAGCAACACAACGCGAATTAGAAGACAAAATAAGGCAGCTTGAACAACAGCATAAAGGATCGTCATCCCCCAGCATACTCAATACTCTTAAACAAGCACGTAGAGATCTAAACACTCTAACTACAGAAAAGATCGAGGGCAATTTAAGATTTACAAATCAAAAATATTACGAAAACGGTAACAGAGCAAGTAGATTATTGGCATTAAGACTAAAAAAACAGCAATCATCTAATATAGTACAGAAGTTAGTGTCTAATAATACAACACTCACAAAACCGGATGAAATCTCACAGTCCTTCGCTGAATTTTATAAATCCCTATACAAAAACACGGACACCTGGACAGACGACAAAGAATTGGCACAATTTTTAGGGGACATTAAATTAAGAGAGTTATCTGAGCCTATGGCAAAAGAGCTAGATGAACCAATTAATGAATGGGAAATACAGCAGGTAATTTCTACATTGAAAAATAATAAAAGCCCTGGGCCAGACGGGTACATAAATGAATTTTATAAAATGTTTAAAGAGGAAGTGTCACCTTTACTGTTAAAAGCTTTTCACCATACGTTACAATCTGGTACTATGGCCCCCTCTTGGAGGGACGCAACAATAGTAGTAATACATAAAGAGGGCAAAGACTCGACCAAATGCCAATCATATAGGCCCATATCACTACTCAACACAGACCTGCGGATATTAACTACTATCCTTTCAAAACGTGTCAACAAAATTATCACGAAAATCATCCATCCAGATCAAACCGGGTTCATTACCGGAAGATATTATGGAGACAATATTAGACGGTTACTAAATCTAATGACACATCCAAAAGTAAAAGAAGACGAAGCAATGATATTATCCCTCGACGCTCAGAAGGCATTCGATCGAGTGTCCTGGCAATACCTATTCCAAACACTGAGACGATTCCAATTTGGCCCCAATTTCATTAAGTGGATACAAACATTATATTCTAATCCGCAGGCTACTGTTAAAGTGAATGGGTTTTTATCAGACCGATTTGTCCTAGAGCGCGGCTGTAGACAGGGTTGCCCTCTTTCGCCCCTTCTGTTTGATATTAGTATTGAACCTTTGGCACAGCTTATCAGGGACAACGATAACATAAAAGGACTGACAATAAATGGGGAACAGCATAAATTGTCACTGTACGCAGATGATGTGCTTTTATATTTAGCGGAACCTACAACAACAATCCCATGCTTAAAGGATCTCATCTCCGTATATGGGTACTTTTCGGGTTATAAAGTTAATGTAGATAAAACAATGGCTATGGATATATGTGGTGGAATTTCGCAAACTGTGAAAGTCCAGAGCGGTTTCAGATGGCCTAAAGATGGCATCAAATATCTAGGCATCCAAATACCCCCATCATTAAGAAATTTATTTGATGCAAATTACAAAAGTTTGATTCATAATGTTGGTAAGGATTTGGACCGATGGACAACGCTCCCCCTATCTTTGTTAGGCCGGATTGAGAGTGTACGCATGAATGTGCTGCCTAAGCTTCTCTATCCATTTCAGATGTTGCCTATTGATATTCCTAAGCCCACATTTGATAAATTGGACAGGTTAATTTCAAAATTCATATGGCAAGGAAAGCGGCCAAGAATCAGACTAAAAACATTGCAGCTATCTAAACTAAAGGGAGGGCTCAAACTTCCAAACCTAAGATATTACTTCTGGGCTGCACAGCTAAAACCTTTGACAATATGGACCCAGGATTGTGCACATACACGCTGGCTTAACATAGAAAAAAGCCTTTGTGCGAGGCCCCTACAGATCTTGCCTTTCTTAGATGTCCCCTTACGAGAAACTCAAATGGGCGAATGGACTAAAGTCACACTAACAATTTGGAGAAAAGTCAAACTAGCATTTGGACTGCCCAAAGCAATTTCAGCATTAACCAACATTGGATTCATAAAGGATTTTGTTCCCTCCAGCTTAGATACAGGGTTTAGAAAATGGTCAGAACATGGACTCGCTAACCTACACCAACTCCTGAAGGATGGCAGACTTAAGTCATTCCAGCAGTTGAGAGAGGAATTTAAACTTCTCAACACAGATTTTTTCCGATATCTACAATTAAGGGACTTTCTGACGAAACATAAGGAATGGGATAAAGTTCTGGAGCCCACTCCAATTGAAGAGTTCCTGATGAAATTGCAAACAGGAAATGGGGTTAAGAAAATTATAGGCCGTTTTTACCAAATATTTTCAGGCATGAATTTGAACAATACGCTTCAAATAAAAGGGAGATGGGAAATTGAAATGAATACAGACATACCACAGGACATATGGGAAGAAATATGCACTGAAGCACATCTAGTGACCAACTCTAATAACTGGAGGGAATTCAAATGGAAAGTGATTTCAAGATTCTTTCGTACACCAGAAATAGTGGCTAAAATGGGCCCTACACACTCGAATAAATGTTGGAGAAATTGTGGTACACATATTGGCAACCATAATCACATACTTTGGGCATGCCCCAAATTAAAAACATTTTGGGAGGAGGTATTTCGGGCACTCGAAGATGTATTCGACCAAAATTTCACCAAAGATCCAAAAATGGCACTTCTGGGAGCAATCCCAGAAGGCATTGTTGGAAGAGCCAAAAAATATCTCTTACAAATATTGCTTACAGCAGCGATTAAATGTATCACAATTAAGTGGCTAAAACCTGAGTCCCCAACATACAATTTATGGATCGAGAAGGTATGGGAAATCTACCACATGGAACAAATAACCTATTCCCTAAAACTCCAAAAAGACACGTTTGTTAGAAGGTGGAGCCCTGCCATGATTGTACTAATGCGGTGATCGATGTTCCGAGTGTTCTTGTATATCCCGGATCATGCTTGTATCTTGGCCTTCCCGACCCAGGTCACTTCTCAGGGCATGTGCACGCATCCATACAGCACACACCCATACAACACACACCCATACAACACACCTCCCCTCCCTTACCTCCGACCCCTTACCACATTTATCAATATTTAAATTTATTTATTTACTCAATTTTACTTTATTATATTTTAATTTTTTTTGGATTGTCTGGGTCTGTGTCCTCCCTTTCTCTTTGAATCCAATTGAAATTACATTTTAGTCCTAAGTCTTGTTTTTTTTTTTTTTTTTTTGTGTTTTTTTCTTTCTCCCTTGTCTTAAGCTGTAAGATTTTGTACAAAAACTGAGACAGCTATAATAATGAAAATACAGTGGTATAGATTGTCATTATGATTGTATAAGTTGCTGAAACTGCAATAAAAACTAAGTTCAAAAAAAAAAAAATCACACCAAGATTTTTAACACAAGTTTGTTTTTGAGAGGTCAAAGGGCCAAGAACATCAACTGAGTCGTCTTATAGGTCAGGTAGCCTAATTTTAATATGTAATTGTGTAGAAACACTGGGTTTAAACACAATGAATAGTCTAATGTTGATGTAGAATTCTAATGTCAACGTTATGAACGAAGCTTCGAAGCTCTGAACGCTAATGTGCATGAGACAGACAAAAATAAGGGGACCCAGTCATATAAAACCATCTCAACAGCACTACTAGCTGTTGATGAATCATTATGAATGACGAAGGTGAAAAATACACAGGCATTGACAGAGTGTTCTCAAAAGCTGATGTGTTAGAATGGGATGTTTTTTTGTCTCACAGCATTAATGGTTGTCTATATGATGTTATTTGATGGTTCAGAAGGTGCTGAAGAGGAGGAGGAGGTGGTGGAGGATGAAGAGCCTGTGGAGGAGCTGCTGAAGCCCGGTCACCTGACTGGACTCCTGGATGAGGAACTGGCAGCTGAGGTGGAAGCTCTGTGTGTGGAAGACGTTAGTGGAGGGCTGGAGAGGCTGCTGAGCCACCTGAGGACACACAGAGACACCTGTCAGCCACCACAGCTCCAGGTAACAACAGAAGCTGCTCATGTGAGGACTACCTGTCTGCAGCCTGCTCAGCGTCCAACCTTTAGTCCCACCTACCGTCATCTGAGTGGTGTAACTGTCCAATCTGGGCGGGGTTAAACAACAGTCAGCTCATGAAATGAGGAGGACCTGGCGGTTTACGTCCCAGAGCGTGGGCCAAACGTAGAGAAGTGGGATGTAACAACGTACATTTATTTATGCTATTTTATACTTCTACTCCACTACATTCAGACGTTTTTACCACATACATTTATCTGACAGCTTTAGCCTCCACCTCTCAGATTACTACTTCTACCCTTATCACCTGAAACTAAGACTGGTTGTGTTTCTGTTAGCTCAGAATGAGTCCTTCATATCTCCATAGGGAGCAGGTCCTCTCCAAGGAGACCTCCATGTTGCTCCTCCATGTTTCTACAGTAGCCCAGAACCGACTAACCAAACTCTGGCTGTGTTTTCCAATCAGCGTACTTCCAGAAGTACACTTCAGTGTAGTGCACTGCATGCACTCTGTACTTACTTGAGTAGTGTGTGAATTTCAACAGGATAGGGTCGTCTCAAATCGAAAACTCTGCAGTGCACTTACCGGAAATGACGATCGCAACATTTCACCGCTACCCGTCAAAATATCTGCCTGCTTTGTGGATTAAGAAACTCCTCCAGTAACCCGATAAACATACTGATGACTTGTGCTCGACAACAATTAGTGCAAAATTAAAGCAAATGAGTAGACGTGAAACGTTCTAACTTCCAGCACTGCGACAGCTGCTGCATCCTCGGCCGCCATTTTCACAAGTTTGAATAGTGGTCGTGGTCCCTCGGTGGTCCCTCCCCTTCCGCAACACATGGTGCCTTTAAATGGGCTTGTGTTTACCGTGTTTACGAGTTGGGCCCATATGAACGCCCTCTCATGTCGTATTCACAACCTCGGAAGTGGAAAGTTTCTGAAAGTTCCAAGTTCACGACTTGTGACGTGTTTTTTCATGTTGTCAGAAATGGCGAAAGTTATGGGAGTTATTTTTCGGTGCATAATAAGTTAATAAGTTATATACGATGGCCTCGGAGCGAGGTGAACGGCGTTACCATGTTACTGCAGTCTTGGAAAGGGAGGAGTGAGAGGAGGGGTATTCAGCTGGTTGCAGTCTGTAACCTCACCACCAGATGGCACTACGGCCTACTCACTGTCCCTTTAAGTGCGGTTTGAAATGCTGGACTTTTACTTGTAGTGGTGTATTTTCACAATGTTGTATTGGGTGGAGACACCTGGTAGGTCCGTCATGAGTAAAACTACACCTACAAACACTTACTCAGCACGTCCGTTGAAAAGCCCTGGTAAACTTGGTACAGGTTTGTCCCAGCGTCCACGGAGGATAAATGAGGGATGTTAATAAGGTTGTTTTTTATTGTTCTCAGTAGAAAAGACAATCCCAAACAGGTCTACACAAACACCAATACTACTATTCATTTATATACATAGCACTTTTCAAGAGACCCAAAAGACACTTTACATAATATACTGTGAAAGAGTAAAACACTACCTAAAAGCAGCAAAACACCATAACATTATAGAGGAGGTGTTGACTCAGAGGTCGCAGCCCAGTGATGGAGGAGAGACCGTGGTGTTATCGATGGTCAGAGATGGTACCATGCTTCAGTGGAGAGTCGCGCTGTAGCCCTGCATCCAGGCCTCTGTGTGCCAGTGGAGAGGAACTATTCACATTTCCATCATGTTTCAGTAAGCTGCTTTAAAATGTAGATAATAGCCTATATTCAGCTCTATATCAGCCTAAATGTGTAATTAGACTATAAAATCTAATGTTACACCTGTTTTGTTCTCCATACGCCAACCACCGGGTATGACACTCAGTGCTCACAGCTAGCATCCAATCACAGTCAACGTTTGACCCCGTCCAAATTTGACAGTTACACCAATCAAATCACGGTGGGGGGGATTAAATGTCTGCCGTTGAACCCCGGCCCGTTCTGCAGGCTGTCATGTGACATCTGGAACACTTTACTGTCCAGCTGCAGTTAAGATGGAGTTGATTGATTCAGTGAGCCCATGATTTCTATTCAGTCTTATCTTAACTAACCCTCGCTGCTATGATGCTGGTCAGTTCACCTTCTTCAGAGTGCCTTAGCTAGTTAAAGCTTTTATGACATTAGCCAGTTAATGATCCAGTTCATTCTAACTTGCTTCTTTGAACACACCTGCAGAGTTGATTTGTTAATCCTTGGTGGAGTCCTCTTTCAGGATGGGGCATCAGAGATGAGTTGTATTGTGCCATCATGTTACATCATGTTGTGTGTGTGTGTGTGTGTGTGTGTGTGTGTGTGTGTGTGTGTGTGTGTGTGTGTGTGTGTGTGTGTGTGTGTGAGTGTGAGTGTGCGCGCGTGTGTGCGCGCAGGAGGTGAACAGAGCATGCAGGATGCTGGTGCATCTGGAGCCTCTGCTGGGGATGTACTGTGACGTGGTGCGTTACTACCTGGCTGTGTCACTGGGAGCACACAGGAGCACAGGCAAGCTGCTGTCTGTACTGGCCAGCATCTTCACTGAGCTCGCCCAGAAGGTACAGACACAACACAAGTTTCTCAGTCTCATTTGGAAAAAATAATATTATTTACTGTATATAGAATAAATATCTGGTGATCCACTTTCTGAGTCTGATCTAAACTGTTTTCTCTCCTGTGTTTATTACTTCAGACCAGGATAATTTTTCTAAGCTTCTCTTTTTTTCCTCTGTGAAAAATAAGTTTTGACAGGTGAGACAATTGTTTGTTGTTGTAATACTAATTTTGGCCACAAGAGGCTGAAGTGCACGATAGTTTGGCTTTTTATTGGTTTAATACACCAGATTTTTAGGGCCACATTGAGGGAAAAAAAATTGAGAATAAAGTCATAATTTTTAAGAGAAAAAAGTCAGAATATTACCAGAATAAATTCAGAATATTATATACGTAGTTATTGTACGAGTTATTTTAGAGGGGAAATAGGGTGAAAATGAGGAACGTGGAGCATCTTGTGAAGTTCTACTTTAGTTTAGGTTTCACAAATAACCAAATAGTTCATCTTTTTGCTCGTCAGCACCACATTATCATCAGTATCAGGACCTGGAAAAGATTGTTAAAGAAACTTCATTCATTCTGAAGAAAGAACCCCACGGACCTGATGGGGAAAGTGACTCTTCTGAGGAGGAAGAGATGACTTTTATTATCCTAAAGTTATGACTTTATTCTCGTAATATTACGACTTTTCTTCTCATTAAATTACGACTTTATTCTCTTAATATTATGTCTTTATTCTCTAAATCTCAGATTTTTTCCCTCCTGAGTGTGGCCGTAATTGTCCTTTTATAGTTTAAAATGAGCTTGTAAACTTGTGAAACAATCGCAGTAGAAGTCGTCTCTTGACTCCAACTCCTGTCTCGCTTCTCAAGTTTCTAATCAGACCGTAAACAATGAGTAGTGCACGGAAAAGGAAGTCAGAACAACAGAAATACAGCCCCTTTCCCTCAGAGGATTATCGTCGCCAGACCGATAGCTGATGGATTTTGAGACCGATTTAGATCAGACTTAGACAATGGATCACCACAATAATGTTTTCTTGCCTCTCAGGGCTTCTGTACATCATTATTAGGTTGTGAAGTTGAACTAAAAGCAGTGATGAAGTGCTTGTTGTGGCTTCCTCCCCAGGGTTTCTGCCTGCCTCAGGACCTGATGGCTGGTGGAGATGGAGAAGGAGCCACCGAGTTTCACGACTATGAGGGTGGAGGTATAGGAGAGGGCGAGGGCACCAAGGACGTCAGTGACAAGATTGAGAATGAAGATCAGGTCATTTTACTTTACAAAATACTCTTAACTCAAGGTGTACTTACTAGCTTTTTGTTGAGCTTTCAGCTGCTGTGGTCTTTGTTAGCTGAGTTTGTTCTGAACAAACCAAAGGGTCCATCAGCTGCTGTGAGATGAGTGGTTAAAAGCTCTGGGAAAAGCTAGGAAGTGGCAGTGGTAACCTTTTTTTCTGTACTTTTCCATCCATCCATCCATTTTCTTCCTCTTATCCGGGGCCGGGTTTCGGGGGCAGCAGCCTTAGCAAGGAACTCCAGACGTCCCTCTCCCCAGCAACGTTTTCCAGCTCTTCCTAGTGGACCCCGAGCCATTCCCAGACCAGATATCTAATCTCTCCAGCGTGTTCTGGGTCTACCCCGGGGCCTCTTACCAGTTGGACATGCCCAGAAAACCTCCAAAGGGGGACGTCCAGGAGGACCCTGATGCGATGTTGAACCACCTCAGCTGGTCCCTTTAGAGGTGAAGGAGCAGCGGCTCTACTCTGAGCTCCCTCTGGATGTCTGAGCTCCTCACCCTCTCTCTAAGGCTGAGCCCAGCCACCCTACGGAGGAAGCTCATTTCGGCCGCTTGTATCCGTGATCTCCTTCTGTCGGTCACTAACCAAAGCTCATGACCAGAGGTGAGGGTTGGAATGTAGATGGACCGGTAAATCGAGAGCTTTGCCTTCTGGCTCAGCTCCCTCTGAACCACAACGGTCCGGTACAGCGCCCGCATAACTGCAGATGCCGCACCGAACTGCCTGTCCATCTCCCGCTTCATTTTACCCTCACTGGTGAACAAGACCCCGAGATACTTGAACTCCCTCACTTGGGGCAAAGACTCACCCCCCCCACCCGAATGGTACAATCCACCGGTTTCCAGCAGAGAACCACTCGGCTGCAAACGGTCCCAGTGCGCGCTGAAGGTCGCGGTCTAATGAAGCCAACAGAACCACATCATGGTGTGCTATACATGTACTTTAACATGTATAGTACGACTGACATGCCAATGGTTCTTCAGAGTAGCCTAATTTAAAATAAGAGTATATTGCATGTGTAACTAAGACATGTAGAGAGATCAGAGAGTTGTTAGTGAGAACTGCTGAATGTTTTAGAAGCCTATGATCTGTATCAGGTGGATGATCTGACCCGCTATCCCTGCTGCATTCTTCTTCTTCCAGGTGGAGGACACTTTCCAGGAGGGTCAGGAAAAGGAAGAAGAGCAGGAGAAAGGGAATATCGAGGCGGAGGACAATGCCATCGAGATGTCAGAGGACTTTGATGGCCAAATGCATGATGGGGATGATAATGAACCAGGTAACTTGAACTGTCTATGGCCTCATGCGGCCGACTCATTTCTGGGTTTGTTCCACTTCCAGCTTTGTCTCTTGACTGGCGGTTGCTATTGTTGGCTATAGTAGGACATTAGAGACAGCGGAAACATAAAATAATGTGACTTTTACTAGAAAGGTCTCCCAGAATCACCACTGAGTGGGCTTCTCTTCTTTTAATCGTTTACAGGTGAAGATGATGAATCGGCTAAAGAGGAGGATGAGGAGCTGGATAAAAAGATGGGTGACCTGGGTGAAGGACAGACTGACACTCTGGATGAGAGAATGTGGGGGGACGATGAGGATGATGGTGAAGATGAAGGAAGTGACAAGGAGGAAGAGTCTGGCCAGGGCATGGACGAGGTACAGAACACAGAAGAAGAATATACTGTATATAGCAGCCGTTTACATGAATCATCATTTAAACCAGTTTAGTCAATGTGTCATATGTCCTGTCAATGTGTCCTAATGTCCTGTCAATGTGTCCTAATGTCCTGTCAACTGTCTCAGGGTGAGTCAGAGTTGGTTGCTAAAGACGACAACTTGGATGCTGCAGACCCCAACAAAGACAAGAAACAGCAGGACAAAGACGAACAGATGGACGTGGAAGAGAAAGAGAAAATCCATGAACAAGGAGATGAGGTAATGTTTTCATCACAGATACACTACTCTGCAGTGGTACATCCAGGATGAGTATCAGATACTTCCAACATGTCACAGTTCTCTTATTCCATGGATTGTTTCTCATCTGTGCTCTTTTCTGTTTCCCAGCGGGAGTTTGATGAGAATGAGGTGGACCCCTACCACGGTCAGCAGGACAAGAGACCTGAGCCTGAGGCCATGGATCTGCCTGAGGATCTCAACCTGGACCAGGATGATGAGGCTGGAGACGAAGGAGAGGGCGAGGGTGACGGTGAGACCTGCATACAAACTGGTGCTATTGTCAGAATCAGCAGCACTGCAGATGAGTCCGGTGGTGTTGGGATTCTACTGTGCAGTAGAAGTTCTTGTTTGATGGTTTCTTGGCCTACTGAAGTGTTTGCAGTAGAGTCAGTACTGTAACTTCAGAGGGTCGCAGGGCACAACATGCTGAAGTTCAAATGAGCATTCATATTGAGACACAAGTGTAAAGGTTGAGTTGTAACCAGATAAATGGAGCAGCATTCTCAGCTGGCCTCCACAGTGCCATTCTACTGCTGTCACTAGTGATTATGCTTATATTTAATATGATATCATTATTTATGAACCTGATTTAGGTGTTGGACTGTTTCAGGATATCACCTTGTCTTCCTCACAAATCCTCACATTTGAAAACCTGGAACCATCCAACATTTGTTTTCTTCTTCTTCATTGATCAATTATCAAAATAGTTATCAATTAAATGTCTGTTGATCAACTGATATGAATCATTTCAGCACTATTGATCCCTCTGGAATGATTTCACATACAGTATCAATGTAGCCAATAGGAAAAGGACTTCTCATGATGAAGACGTTTTACATAAAAAGCAAAGAATAATACAACACAATACAAAACAATCAAACTTTATTGTTCACCAGGGTGGAAATTTGTCTTCGGCTCACCAAACACAGAAAACAACAGCCATTAAACACCAGACAGCAGTTAGTAAAACACAGAGACATAGACAGGTTATCAGGTGATGTTACACATTAAAACAGTTCATGTCTGTGGCTCAGATCTGCTCAGTCACATCGTTCAGTTAAGAATATTGATGGCATTTGGGACGAAGGACTTTTTAAACCCATTTTTAGTGTCCAGAGGGACTCTATAGCACCTCCCGGAGCTCATGAGCTCAAACTGGCTGAAGAGAGGATGGGAGCTATCTGCCAGGATGCTCCCCGCTTTCTTCCTCATTCTTTCTGTATAAAGTTGAGTAAAGGGCTTTTTCTTCTATCTACAGTATAGGTGACCGTACCAGGCAGGAAGGTTAAAGGCTAAAACACTCTCAACAATAGTTTTGTACACTAATTCTAAAATCTACCTGCTGACACCGAGGCCACTAAGTTGCCTTAGAAGATGAAGTCGCTGTGAGCATCTCTTGAAAATATACTCTGTATTTCCAGAGAAGCTCACCTGGGTGTCCAGGACTGTACCGAGGTATTTAAATTGTTCCACAGTTTCAACATGTTGGCCATCAAGTGAAACTGGCTCTGTGATCAGATGTTGTTTTGTGCAGCACATGATTCATTTTTTCGTCTCGGCTACATTGATTTCTAGCTGGTTAGTGTGACACCATGTCTGAAGGGCTGTAGTGTGGGCCAGATAGGCAGCTTCACCTAGTGGGCCTGTTTCCTGTAAAAGGCCAACTAAGGCCATGTCATCTGCATACTTAAACAGTCTGAAATGTTTCTCATTGATCATAAATTCATTAGTAAAAAGAGAGGA
>CAKAOI010046321.1:12511-26870 GCA_916701655.1 Sebastiscus albofasciatus
ACGATATAGCCAAGAGCAAGTAGGTTGTTATCTAGTGATCTTCTCCAGTCAGCTGCCACCTTATTATGGTTTCTGTAGTGAAATGAGGAGGTACTGGAGGCTACAGATAACTCCTCAGGCCCGCCCTGCGTCTGGGTCCAGGGTCAAAATGCACACACACACGGTGCCGAGATAAACAGGCAGTGAAACAACACATTAATCTAACAGTCTGACTGATTTCTTCATAACTATAATTTAAGTTAATAAAGACTAAATGTGGATGTTTCACTCACCAGTTGTTGTCCCTGCTCAGCCTGCTGTAGTGTAACATTAGTCCATTGTTTTATTCCACGATACTGAACAGAATAATCCAAACAGGTAGAAGAAGTCAGATGTGAGAGGAGCACAGGATGCTTTTTACTCTCGTGGTCCTAATTGTGCTTTAATGCACCAGGTTTGTAGGTCTACTTTCTCTCATTTTTTTCTATTGAGCTAGATTAAAAAAAACAAACAAACACGCCAACAGAGCGGATCAAAACGAGGCTTCTCACTGAAATATTGTAGAGACGGCTCATATTCCCCAGAGTTTCCATAGTTGTATCTTTGCGCTGTGTGTTCGTGTTTTATTTGAACCACTAGTGAGGTGGCTGTTATATTTTTTGACAGGTTGCTCGTAATAAAGTTTCACTAGTGAACTTTATTACATATAACTGCGAGCGTCAATGCCTGTGCTGAAAGTGTCAGTAATCAAGTTAATATTTTCATTTACATCCAGGACAACTGACCCGGTTTTCTCGGCTCATTTTATCTAAACTAATCAGCCGTTCCTCTCGATATGAGTGACAGGAAAAAATAGGAACCGTGTATCCGATAGAAGTTCAGACAAAACGTCACGCCGCACTAGACTGACAGAATCCTAGACAGTTTATTCTTCTATCTACAGTGTAGGTGACCGTACCAGACAGGAAGGTTAAAGGTTAAAACCCTCTCAACAATAGTTTTGTACACTAATTCTAAAATCTGCTGGCTGACACCGAGGCCACTAAGTTTCCTTAGAAGATGAAGTCTCTGTGAGCATCTCTTGAAGATATACTCTGTATTTTCAGAGAAGCTCACCTGGGTGTCCAGGACTGTACCGAGGTATTTCAAGTGTTCCACAGTTTCAACATGTTGGCCATCAAGTGAAACTGGCTCTGTGATCAGATGTTGTTTTGTGCAGCACATGATTAATTCTTTCGTCTCGGCCACATTGATTTCTAGCTGGTTAGTGTGACACCATGTCTGAAGGGCTGTAGTGTGGGCCAGATAGGCAGCTTCACCTAGTGGGCCTGTTTCCTGTAAAAGGCCAACTAAGGCCATGTCATCTGCATACTTAAACAGTCTGAAATGTTTCTCATTGATCATAAATTCATTAGTAAAAAGAGAGGATAGCACAGGGGAAAGAACACAGCCTTGTGGGCAGCGCGTCTGACATGTTCTCCCTGACACAGACCCTCTGATCCACACAACTAACCCTGTTTTGATGTTGAGATCAAGGAGCCTTTTCAGGAGAATATGCGTCTTCATTGAGTTGAAAGCGGAGCTAAAATCCACAAATAAAGCTCTGACATAACCTTTAGGATGCATAAGGTGTTTAGTGATATAACCTTTAGGATGCATAAGGTGTTTAGTGATATAACCTTTAGGATGCATAAGGTGTTTAGTGATATAACCTTTAGGATGCATAAGGTGTTTAGTGACAGTGTTAAGCAGTCAGCGTCGTCTGGGCCTCTGTCGCTCTTATTTAAGTGAACTGGAGCAGATGTAGCTTAGTCACCACTGTGCTGGTCAGGTGGCTGGTAAGAACTCCTTCCATGGTTTTACACAGTATGGAGGTTATAGCGATAGGCCGACGATCATTTGGCTTACTTGCGCCTGGCTTTTTTAGCACAGGCCTAATTATTGAGAATTTGCATGATTTTGGCACAGTGCATGTGTCTAGGATATATAATTAATTAGGCTTTTTTAGGTACAGTATGTATTTATTTAGCCTACTTATCTTCTACTGTTACCTCGATCCTGTGCTTAAATAATGTTACACTTTTATAGAATGACCAAACTATCTTCTTGGCTTTTATTTTGACATGTTTGCCTTCACTTCCAGGTCACGTGGCTGCCGTTCTCCGCTCTTTGATTCAAAAGAGAAAATGACAAAAAGAAACGAAAATTAGATAGTTTTTTTAATTTTTTTTTTTTTTTTTTTAATTTTTTGTTTGTAAACAAAAAACAAACAGAGCACCACAGGATTTAATTTTTCATTTTTGGTTTAAAACGAAAAAACAAGAAACCCACATGACTTCCGTTCTTCAATCAAAAATTAATAATAATGAAAGGAATTCGCAAAAACGAAAAACGGACGTTTTCTCGTTTTTGGTTTAAAACTAAAAAATAAAAAAACGTTTTTTCGTTCTTGAATTCAAAAGGAATAACGGATTATCCAATGATACCCAGACCGATGTCCCCCTCTATTTTCATTTTTCTGTTTAATAATGATGAAGTGAATTAAAGAGGGCGGTTCTTGCTGACTCTCCTCTTTAACTCTTTACCTGTCAGTGTTGACAGGCTGTGGCTCAGTGGGTAGAGCCCACTGCTCCTAATGCTAAGGATGGGTTAAATGTCATGTATGTACCTGTATGTACCTGTATGTATATGATGATTGTAATAAAGTTTAAGTTGTCTCCTGTTCAACAAAACAGATACTTCTCCAAACATATTTCTAACTTCTTTGGCAGTGTGACCAGGCAAGAGCTGATCCTCAGAAATGTTAGTTTAAATCACATTTCCTCATAATTGGCACTAAATGATTTGTTTTAGCATGCTCAGCTCTTATACATGCTCAGATTAATAGGACTATTTCTACTGGACTGTGTGTGTGTGTGTGTGTGTGTGTGTGTGTGTGTGTGTGTGTGTGTGTGTGTGTGTGTGTGTGTGTGTGTGTGTGTGTGTGTGTGTGTGTGTGGGTGCGTCCTACTGGAGTTGCTGCCTCTCTGTATACCTGTTTTTCATAACTTTTTTTATTTTGTGTGTATGTGCATCTAGGTAGCCATGCAGTTCATCACTCTCTACAGTTATGAGGACATCGTGACAGCCATGATTGAAGGGAGTTCAGGATCGGTGTGGAGGATCAGCCCCCCCAGCAGACAGGAAGTCATCAAAGAACTACTTGGAAGTCCTGTCGACCTAACGCTACGTCTGGCCTGGACTTTCCAGAGGTAAAACCTTTGCTCTCGTAATAACAAAATAGCATTATACTATTATATATTATGCATAATTATCACCAAACTAATTGGGTGACTGTCAAATAACCCAAATTAGCATGTAAAAGCTGATGAAGAACAGCTGACCATGACAGATGACAGCTGAGGCACTGCTTTAAACCATGGCACCCCTTCACAGGACACAGAGCAACCCACGGTGTCCTAGTTGTCCCAGTTTACATTTATACCAGAGATGTGAAAGCCAGCTCACACAGATCCGATCTTGGTAACAGCCGTACTACATTCAGGGGCAAATTCACAAAATGATTGCATGGCTTTTGCAGCCACTAAACCTGCACAAATAAGGGAGAAAGAAACAGTGTAAATGCACCCCTAACTGTGCTGCCAAGCAAGTAGCGTCTCAGTGCTCCTGTGCTATTTGCATGTATTTAAATTCGGAATATGCAGACATTTGGTGAAAATTGGCCCCTATTAATGCAAACGAGCCTCATTAAAAATCAGTCCAGTTCACAAAGATCAGCACTGATAGCCACACAGTTACAGTGAGATTATTAGCGTCTTCAGAGAGTTGGTGGTAACTGAAGCACATTTATTCTGACAGACTGGGATATTAAATACCAAATACAGTTTCTCTCTATCACGTTTAATTTCCTACAGTCTGAAAATTCAATTTTTCTTTACTCTTGGCCTTTGTTCTGCCTACTGTGTTCATGGGGAAAGGCACATTTTTACTGAGCCACATGGATAATTGTAATCAGTCACAAAGAAAGGCAAATTGCACTCTGCTACAAAACTTTATGGGCATGTTTGCGCTTTAACCCTTTGAGACCCGCGGGATCTTTCAGAGGCTGTAGCAGGTTCAGTTTTAGAGCTACAGTTAAAGATATCATATTAAACTAGAAAACCTACTGTAAGGAATCCATCGGTACCAACCATGTCACGTTAGCTCGTTGGGAAGGAGTTTAAATAACGCTCCAAAGTTGAGCTACATTTTTGCAAGGAAAAACTGGCATGGTCACTTTCAAAGGGGTCCCTTGACCTCTGACCTCCAGATATGTGAGTGTAAATGAGTTCTATGGGTACCCACGAGTCTCCCCTTTACAGACATGCCCACTTTATGATAAGCACATGCAGTTTTTTTAATGCGGTATAAATGTTATTTTCTAAAATGGTGTGTTTGAATATTTCTGCATACTGGGGTCCCTAAACAGTCTCAAATTCCATAAACTGGGAATCACTGTAAAGCTGAGACTCTTGTGGATCCAATGAGCCCAACTGTATTCATGTGTGACTACATTTCATTGTAGTGAGACCACTTTTTTAAACTTGATCTCACATTATAAAATGACCTATGGTGACTTCTAGGATAATCACAGCCTCATGAAACTTTACAGCCATAAAATAGAGACCTAGAGCATTCAGAGGATGGATGGATCAAACTAGAGACCTAGAGCATTCAGAGGATGGATGGATCAAACTAGAGACCTAGAGCATTCAGAGGATAGATTGATCAAACTAGAGACCTAGAGCATTCAGAGGATGGATGGATCAGACTAGAGACCTAGAGCATTCAGAGGATGGATGGATCAGACTAGAGACCTAGAGCATTCAGAGGATGGATGGATCAAACTAGAGACCTAGAGCATTCAGAGGATGGATGGATCAAACTAGAGTCCTAGAGCATTCAGAGGATGGATGGATTAAACTAGAGATCTAGAGCATTCAGAGGATGGATGGATCAAACTAGAGACCTAGAGCATTCAGAGGATGGATGGATCAAACTAGAGACCTAGAGCATTTAGAGGATGGATGGCTTTCCTAGCTAGATTGACAAAAAGGGAGTTTCTGAGCAGTTTCCACAACACAAGTGCTCCGATACTCGGATGAGGCTTCATCCGAAAAGTGTGTAAAAGAAAAGAGTGAAAAGAGTGTAAAAAAATTAAATAAATGTTCAGAAGCCTATAGCTTTCATTAAAATGGTATTGAATTAAGTAGTCTATTGGTATCGGTATCACTTTAAGGGTAGTCTATTGGTATCGGTATCACTTTAAGGGTAGTCTATTGGTATTGTTATCACTTTAAGGGTAGTCTATTGGTATTGGTATCACTTTAAGGGTAGTGTATTGGTGTCGGTATCACTTTAAGGGTAGTGTATTGGTGTCGGTATCACTTTAAGGGTAGTCTATTGGTATCGGTATCACTTTAAGGGTAGTCTATAGGTGTTGGTATCACTTTAAGGGTAGTCTATTGGTATCGGTATCACTTTAAGGGTAGTCTATTGGTATTGGTATCACTTTAAAGGTAGTCTGTTGGTATTGGTATCACTGTAAGGGTAGTCTATTGGTATTGGTATCACTTTAAAGGTAGTCTATTGGTATTGGTATCACTGTAAGGGTAGTCTATTGGTGTTGGTATCACTTTAAAGGTAGTCTATTGGTATTGGTATCACTGTAAGGGTAGTCTATTGGTGTTGGTATCACTTTAAGGGTAGTGTATTGGTGTCGGTATCACTTTAAGGGTAGTCTATTGGTGTTGGTATCATTTTAAGGGTAGTGTATTGGTGTCGGTATCACTTTAAGGGTAGTCTATTGGTGTTGGTATCACTTTAAGGGTAGTGTATTGGTGTTGGTATCACTGTAAGGGTAGTGTATTGGTGTCGGTATCACTTTAAGGGTAGTGTATTGGTGTCGGTATCACTTTAAGGGTAGTGTATTGGTGTTGGTATCACTTTAAGGGTAGTCTATTGGTGTTGGTATCACTTTAAGGGTAGTGTATTGGTGTCGGTATCACTTTAAGGGTAGTGTATTGGTGTCGGTATCACTTTAAGGGTAGTCTATTGGTATCGGTATCACTTTAAGGGTAGTCTATTGGTATTGGTATCACTTTAAAGGTAGTCTATTGGTATCGGTACTAGCATCATCAATTTTTAAACGATACCCAGCCCTATGGAAAACTGCCTGAAAACCAGCAACCATGAGCTATGGCGTTGTTAGCAGGGCCATAACGGCATATTAAACAGGTTTTAATTGGGTGATTTTGATATATAGCCTATTGCTAATTTCTTCTGTTTTATTATGTAGGAACATGTAACATAGATTGTGACTCATGTAAATATTGCCTTGTTTTTTAACATGGTGAAACATCTCTGACCAACTGCCAGGAGTCTGAGATGTCCTAAAGGGCCACCATGTAAAAGATACAGTTTAGTGGATTACACCATGGCTTTCTCCTGGCATCACCCTCAGGCCATTCATCTATAATACCGGCCTTAAATTAGACTGTATCTCATACAAAACACTGTGAGTATATAAGTGAAGGGACAAGTGTCCTGTGAGATAATGCAAAACACATTATATGGATAGCTGATCATTTTGATGTCCTTCATTGTTTCTAAATATTAGTTTTCCTGACTGTAACTCATGCAGTCCATCTGCTCTATCAGTAATATTACTGGGTATATGTGATGTATCTTTGACTGTTCTTTGCTCTCTAAAGGCTGATTGTCTCTGTCTCTCTGTCTCTGACAGGGACCTTGGTAAAGGAGGGACAGTGGAACACACATTTGACAAACACTCTATAGACCTGGAACCTGGGAACCCAGTCAGAGCAGATCTGGCCTCACTACTGGTTGGCAATCGCACTGAGCCTGTGTAAGTTTCCTCTCTGGAAGGATCTTTATGTGTTTTTATATTTAATAAATATAGTTGTATCTTACAGATGCTGTCTTGTTTCATTCCCAGGCATGTTCCTAATATGTTCCCTAACTATATCCGTGCTCCCAACGGAGCTGAGGCCAAACCAGTCACTCAACTATATAAAGGTCAGAGTTCATTGAATTACTGTCAATACGTTTTTTTTCATAACATGAAAAATATTACTGAAAGAATCATTTCCATCAGTCATGGAAGGACAGCCAAAACACCCAAAGTAGTTAATGGCTGCTTTCTATACAGTACGGCACGGTACAGTATGGTACGTTATAGTACGGCACGGTACGGTACAGTCCGGTGCGGTACAATATAGTCCGGTACGGTACAGTCCGGTGCGGTACAATATAGTCCGGTACGGTACAGTCCAGTGCGGTGCGGTACAATATAGTCCGGTATGGTACGGTACTTACGGTACGGTACGGCACGGTACGGTACTTACGGTACGGTACAGTACAGTCCAGTACGTTACGTTACTGTACGGCACGGTACGGTATGGTACGGCACAGTACGGTACAGCCCGGTATGGTACAGTTCGGTACGGTACGGTACAGTACGGCACGGTACGGCACAGCACAGTACAGTACGGTACGGTACAGTACGGTATGGTACAGTACGGTACGGTACAGTACGGTATGGTACAGTACGGTACGGTACAGTACGGACCGGTACGGCAAAGTACAGTATGGTACAGTACGGTACGGTACAGCACGGCACGGTACGGTACAGTACAGTACAGAGTAACAATTCTAGCAGGATCAAGTCAGAAATAAGGAAGAGGTATCCATGAGTAAACATTCGGTCACTGGTTAACATTAAAATGTCATTATTGACAGCTGTCTGTATAAGTCTTTTTAACAAGTGAGTCTGTCCTCAACGTACTGTCACAAAGCACTTTGTGTCTTACAACAATAATACCACGATGGTGGTAAAGTGCCTGTTGGGGTGAAGGAGAAACACTAGATGGCAACGTAGCAACCAGCATAGCAACCAGCACAGCAACCAGCATGGCTTAATTACTATTATAGCAACATAGTCTCTGGTTGCATGCATTTATATTTGTTATTCACGTTATATTATGTTATTCATGAAAGTGTGTGTTTTAACACAGCTGATTGGTTGTCTTGTAGGTAATGAAGATGGTTACCTGAATATAACCCTGTCCCTGATGAGTGACAGGTCACTGAACAGCAGTGGGAACCAGGAGTGGTGGGACATTGCCATTGCAGGCTGTGCCCCCTCCTCATGTGGGGTTCTACCCATGGTCATATTCAACGACAAAGTCAGTCCACCCAGCCTGGGTTTCCTGGCTGGATATGGGTAAGGAACCCACACTAACTAACGTTTACATAGATTTTTAATAACAGCCTTTTTTAAGGAGCCATGTAAAATAAGTTAAAGATGTTCAAAAGTCCAGGACCAGGATCAGTTGCCGTTGGTTTCCAGCTGAGACATATCCACCAGAGCCCCGTCCACATATGGAAGGGGATGCACAGGCATATAAGGAGTCAACAAATCATCCATCCATCCATTTTGATGTGCTTGTCCGGGACCGGGTGGCACAGGCAGCTGACTAAACAAAGTATTCCAGACGTCCCTCTCCCCAGCAACTTTTTCTAGCTCTCTCAGGCCAGATGAGATATATAATCTCTCCAGCGTGTTCTGGGTCTACCCTGGGGCCTCTTACCAGTTGGGCATGTCCAGAAAACCTCTAACAGCAGGCGCCCAGGAGGATCCTGATCAGATGCCCAAACCATCTCAGCTGGCCCCTTTTGATGTGAAGGAGCTCTACTCCCACCTCCCTCCAGATGTGTGAGCTCCTCACCCTATCTGTGAGGCTGAGCCCAGCCACCCTACATGGGAAACTCATTTTGGCCTCTTTTATCTGTGATCTCATTCTATCGGTCACTACCCAAAGCTCATGACCAGAGGTGAGGGTTGGAACGTATATTGAGCATACGTTACAACATACAGCAGCTCCCTCTTCACCACAACGGTCCGGTACAGCGTCTGCATGACTGCTGAAGCCACACGAAACAGCCTGTCCATCTCATGCTCCATTTTACCCTCACTTGTAAACCCTGAGGTACTTGAACTCCCTGGCTTTTGGCAAAGACTCATACCCAACCCAGCCGGAGCAATCCAGCGTTTTCCAGCAGAGCACCATGGCTGGAGTCTCCGTGGTGTTAGCCTGCCTGTTGCCGCTAGCCATGCTAGCATTACCGGCAGCTTGTTTTACTATTATGGTTTTGGAGTTTGAGATTGCCATTTTCCAGTCTCCTTGTTGAATCTAGTGACGGAAACATACAAGCCTTGATGGACAATTATTACACAGTTGAAATAAAGGTGTTACTCCAACAACTAAAAGGGAAAGCAGTTTGATGGGAGGCTCCTTTTAGGCGGCCATCTCAGACATGACTCCAAGATTAGGCTTTTTATATTTTCCAAGCTGTTCCCTTCTACACATTTAATCATTTTAAACACAACAACTGTGATTTGTGAGTTGCTTTTTTCCCACACTTCTTGAATGTAAATATTCTTCTCTTTTCTGTCCTCTCAGGATCATGGGTCTGTATGTGTCTGTGGTCTTAGTCATTGGGAAGTTTGTGCGTGGCTTCTTCAGTGAGATCTCACATTCCATCATGTTTGAGGAGCTGCCCTGTGTGGACCGCATCCTGAAGCTCTGCACAGACATCTTCCTGGTTAGTGAGCAGTATGTGTGCATGTTAACACACACAATTACTATATTCATGGACACACACATATCAGAGATTGAGTGAAATAATCTTTCCAAATTTGAAGAAGCAGCTCTTGAACCAAGAATTATGGAATATCTAAACATTAGCATAAATAATGGGTCCACAAAAAAACACACACTCGTTGCCACGTTGCTGGAAGTGTCCTGGAAAATGATTTCTTTGTAGTCCTTTTCTACAAACTAATGTTTCTGTGTGATTCAGGTGCGTGAGACAGGAGAGCTGGAGCTAGAAGAGGAACTTTACTCCAAACTGATCTTCCTCTATCGATCTCCAGAGACTATGATCAAATGGACCAGGGACATGCACAGCCGAGACCAGGACAGATACTGACTGACTCACTGATCGCCCCTGGTTGTAATAGAGCACAGTGATATCTGAAGCACACTGCAAAGATGTCCAGGGTACAACAGAAGGAACACTCCTTACCAGACTGGACATTACAGCCAAGGAGACACACAAAAGGAGACGTACACTTATAGACGTACTTTATGAAACATCTCCTGTTGCTGTTGCATCTTCGCAGCTGCCTGAACATTTTCATCAAACCAGTGTACACTACAGACTAGTGAGAGTGCAATTGTAGTTCCTCTGTGGATGGGATGTATAGCAGATGGATGTCTGTCCTGCCGAATTTGGGCATAATGCCCCTGGAAGGCACAATTAGTGGTCAAATTGACCTGTGTTAATGGTCAGAGGTCAAAGGTTAAACACAAGAGGCACTTCATTCCTGACCCTAGGTGGAGTGACTATGTAGCTGAAACCTGAAACTAACTGTAGGTCGAACCGTCTGCAGTTACTGTATCAGTATGAAAACATACCATGCTGTCAATCAAACTTGTTTTTGAAATGATTAATTCTTGTAAAAGTAAAGTGTGTGCATTTGACTTTACATCATGATTTAAAGGGCCATGTTAGCTTATCTTTCCTTTTACAGAAATAGCTTTTTCAGTTCCTCCTAAACCTCCACAGGCAAAGGAATGGAAATATATGTGGCATAAACACTAAAAAAACAACCTTTGTCACTATTGTGTTGGGTCACAGACCTGGAGGTGATCTTGAAAACACTTGAAGAAATCAAACTCATTGTCATAAGAGAATCACTTTAAAGAAACTTTAAACTTTAAACTTTTAAACAAACAAATACAGAAACATGCTGCAAGAAGCTCACATGACTGTTTCCAGAGGACAATAAAAAGTGATGCACACAGCTGGGACTCGCTTATTTTTGCCATGGTTTTTGGGTTATGAAGTTATCGAACGCAGTAAGTGCTGTTGGAAACTGAACTAAAATGCAGTTATGTTGTTTTGGTTTATGTTAACATTGTGATCATATGATTCAGATGTCTGCTGTTACACAATTCATGTTGTAGTGGAGCGGATAACATCCATTTTTCAGTCAAATTGTGCGAATAGTGATACAAGTACCAAATTTGATGATACCCGGGGGGTCACTAGGCAAATATAAACGATTGGCCACTTGAAAATCCAAGATGGTGGCCATTTTTCAAGATGGCCACCAAACTGACCTGCTATTTATGGTTTCTCTCATAGAAATCCATCTACTTGGTCGATTTGAGTGATCTTGGTGTCAAATTATGTTTTCTAGCATGCTGAATCTAACTTTGATAGTTTTAATAATTTTTAACTTCAACATGGCAGCCATTTTTAAAATGGCTGTCAAATTTACTTGCGGAGAATGTTTTTCTTAAAGAAATGCATGTACTTGGTCAATTTTAATGATTGTGTTGTAGAATTATATGTTTTATGGTATGCTTGATCTAATTTTTACAGCTTTAACATCCTCCAATAAGTTTTTTCTTACTTTTTGGCTGTCCGGTGAGTCTTTGCTTTGTGGTGTTTGCATGGCTCAGTTGGCTTGTAGGCCTACTGTTGTAGACAGCTATCAATAGCTGCTCTTGTCATAAGTGTAGGGGCTTAGTGGTAGAGGTAGTACCTTTGTTTCAGAAGTCAGCTACATCCTCCAGGATGGACTGCTGGCATTGGTTCTCACTACTTGCCCAACTCTCACCTATGGCTCCAAGAAGTTGTTAGTGCACGGCAAGGGCCACACCCGGGACACCGTGTTGGCTCCCAGGCTGAACTAGGTGAGGGTAGCACACAGAGAGTCTGTGTGTGATGGAGTATGTCTAGCTCCAAATTTCGCAGTGCATAGAGTCAACGAATTAGCCATCTTTATCCATGAGGTTCCAACCCAACTGCCAACCCAAAAGCTGCTGAGATGATACGTCGTGACATGCTTCAGCATAAATCAGAATTCAACAGCATGTTCCATGATGGGTACCTTGAAGATACCGTCCCACTATCCCTGCTTCAGTTTGTATGTATGATTGAACATGGGGCTGATATCAAGTCACAACTCCAGAATGGCGCATCAAAGTCTGACCTTGCAATGTCCCAACTGTTACAGTACAACTGCTTTGCCAAATACAGGGAAGGATCACAGGTCCACAGGCACTCCAAGGACCGGGAGACACCTTTTGCTGTGTGTGTTGGCCTGTCTGTGTTTGCCAAGACCAGAAAGAGGCAACAGATAGATATGTTGGTGTGGGAACCTCATGGATAAAGATGGCTAGTTCACTGACTCTATCCATTTTGAAATTTGGAGCTAGACATACTCCATCACACAGAGACTCTCTGTGTGCTACCCTCACCTAGTTTATCCCGTGAGCCAACACGGTGTCCCGGGGTGGGCCTGCAGTAGGCCTACAAGCCAACTGAGCCATGCAAACACCACAAAGCAAAGACTCACCGGACAGCCATAAAGTAAGAAAAAACTTATTGGAGGATGTTAAAGCTGTAAAAATGAAATCAAGCATACCAGAAAACTATAACTCTACATCACAATCATTCAAATTGACCAAGTACATGCATTTCTTTAAGAAAAACATTCACCGCCATCTTGGATTTTTAGGTGGCCAATCGTTGATATTTGCTAAGCGTCCCCTCGGGAATCATCATGCCAAATTTGGTGCTTGTATCACTGTTTGCATGATTTTTCCACTCTCCGCTCCACTATTGAAAAGGGCTGATGTTTTGTTAGCTGGCTACTTTCAGCAAGTAACGTTCAAGGAAATAAATTGCGAATGATTTAATTAATGGTGTAGTTTACCTACTAATTTATGTTGTTACAGTATGCTGTGGTAATATATACTGTATTTAGTATGAATAATTCCACACTGGACTTGCAGAATTAAGTTATATTATTTCATATACAATAATTATTCCATAATATTTTATAGCACATTAACTATATAACAAGATCCTGTGAGAATTGCAAGTAATGCGTTTGTGTCCGGACCAATCAGCATCCTGTGAGTAGCTACTGGCAGCTGTGAGCGTGGTTTAGGTACATGTGCCCGCCCTTTTCCAAACAGTTTCCAATGACGGCTTCTCAGATGGTTCTGTTCTGTGTAACAAACCATCTAGCGGGTCAGGTTAGTGTCCAGTGGCATTATCCTGTTTCCTGTTTACATCGGTATGTGCATGCCATAGACTGTATATAAGAGGTGGATGTAGTCACCGGGACGTCACCCATATGGTTAGTGGACTGCCGTTTTGAAGCCTTGAGCTCGCCATCTTGGTTTTTTGCAAATTGTCATCTTGTTGTTTTTTTGCAACCAGAAGTGACAGGAGAGGGGGAGCTAAGCACAACCGAAACACTGAATAAGACATTTTTAAGTGACCAAGTTTTGCAATTAACTTTGATGGAGTGAAAACACACTGTGAAAGGGTTACATTTCTAAGACAAAGTATCCTAAATGAATGCTGGGAGTATAACACATTTAAGGGTGACACGTGACTGGTTGGTTATGATCCCACTATGGGTGCGTGCCAAAGCTCTTAATTTTCGTTTCCTCGCACCTCGATCCTCGCTTGAACCAGAAGTTGTTCTGGTGCTCCATCTTGAAGACCGTTCCAAAGCCCTTATTTGTGCACCGAGGAGCGAGGAGCGAGGAGCGAGGATCGAGGAGGCTTGCCGGAGGAGCGAGGAGCGAGGATACACCAGTGTGTCCTCCACGGAAGTATTTTACCGACCGACACGCCCCCTTATTGGATATCAGTTACTGATTGGACGCTGCTGCCGATCAGACTGATCTGATAACTTCTACCTCTCAACATCACTGGAGTTTCATACAGGAGTGAAGACAGATCACAGATTAAACGTTTGATATTTTAGTTGTCTTCTGATTCACCATCTAGTTGTAATCTGTGTTAATCCATTATTCCTTTTGAATTCAAAAATGAAAAAACGCTTTTTTATTTTTTCGTTTTCGGTTTCTAAATCAAAAAACGAAAAATGGATCCAAACAGGGCCGTTTTTTGTTTTTGCGAATTCCTTTTATCATTATTCATTTTTAATTGAGGAACAGGAGTCACGTGGGTTTTTTGTTTTTTCGTTTTAAACCAAAAACGAAAAATGGAATCACGTTGTGCTCTGTTTGTTTTTTGTTTCTAAATGAAAAACTAAAAAAAACTAATTAAAGAAACGATCTAATCGGTCTGGGTATCATCGGATAATCCGTTATTCCTTTTGAATTCAAGAACGAAAAAACGCTTTTTTATTTTTTCGTTTAAAACCAAAAACGAGAAAACGGCCGTTTTCTCGTTTTTGGTTTCTGAATCAAAAGACAAGAAA
>CAKAOI010046322.1:0-20750 GCA_916701655.1 Sebastiscus albofasciatus
GCATCATTGTGCAATTATAGTAAGCATTATAATTATGAGATGAATCTATTAAATTACTTCATCCCTGACAGTTCAGATATTTAATTAATCCTATGAACACTGATTTTCTCCTTATAGGAACTTGAAAGTTTAAGATAAAACATGTTATATCATGCTTTTACTGTATTTCCATTCTCAATATGTGCATCATTTTATACATTTTCCCTGAATACAACCTGAAATATAACTTGGTGTCTCTGCAGAAAGTTTGGATCTCCACTATAATTAAAATTAAAGTTGAGTTGGATGAGGTTAACTACTAAATAATAAAATGTAGTATACATCAATATGCCTCTGTTAGCTGAAGCCCTGTTTTGCAGTCACAGGCTGTGTAATGCTCAGCTACACAACAATAAGCAGCTGGTTGCATAATGTGGTCTGAGAGGAAACACAGCTGCTCCAAACCTACTATTATTTGCTTTAGATTGATATTTGCATATGCCCTAAAACACTTGTTCTTTTTTTCCAAAATGTTCAGGTGTGGAGACCTACTGTGATGGCAGACAGGATGGAGCTCAGTGTTATGGAGCTTTGGGAGGAACTGTGGTCGTCCAGCTGATGGACAGTGCTTCAGAAATACATAGATACCAATGGTTAAAGAAAAACACACAGATACTTTTTGGGCAAAGGAATACCCTTCTGTCTGATCTGACAGACAACAGATTCTCCTTTACTCCCAGTAATGGAACATTTAGGATAAATGAGCTGAACAGGACTGATGGAGGTGAATATAAACTCACAACCTTTGATTCAGATGGACGGAGATCAGAGAGGACTCTACAGTTGACCATTCAAGGTAAACAACTCATTTCTTAACTACTGGTGAATTTAGTAATATTGATAGACGTCATATTCTATTGCTAAACTATCTCATATTCTACATATATCTGTATCTATGTCTGGCCTGTTCTGTAGTAGAAACTGTACAGAATGATTCTGTTAATATGAAAAGTCACCTGAGTGTGTTTCCTTCAGCTCCTGTGTCCTCTGTCCTGCTGGTCACTGAGTGTCTGTCCCAGGGAGAGATGAACGTGTCCTGTTCCTCTGAGGGAGGGGAAAGTCTTCAGTACAGCTTGACTCTGGATGGACGCACACTGACGGACGCTGAGCTCCTCTCTGGAAATCCTGAGACTAACAACGTCACTCTGAAACAACACGTCTCAGGACTCCTGGTCTGCTCATTCAGGAACAACGTCAGCAGGGTCTCAGTAGAAAAGGCAATATCTACCTGTGGTGAGTGAGGACATGAGTAGTCTGATTATTGTGATGATTAACTGTACATCAGACATTAATCTGTGTCTTTCCAACAGGCTACATATACATCAACTGCACCTCAGAGAATGGGACGCACATATCACAGTGGGTGTTTGCAGCCAATAATACTCTGTGTATTGAGCCAACAACAACTCTTGCTCCTACCACGAATACAGAACCCTCCTCTGCTGGTAAGGAGACTGGCATCACAGAGTCTATTAGCCCCTGTACTAATATCACATCCTCCAATCAAACTGTGACCAGAGATGACCCATGGTACATTAGTAAGTGAAAACTAACTCTCCTGCAGTGGATTCATTCAAGTCATTTCCCGCCTTTTCTTTACCCGTCTCCATAAAAACACCTGTATGTTGACTTGAAGATCTGTGTGTCTCTTGTGTCTTTCTTTACTGAAAACAGACAACTGGCCAATAATGGCTGGCGTACTCTCTGCACTGGTGCTTCTGTTACTGGTTGGTGTGGCTGTCTACTTCTGCGCTCAGAAGAAAAAGCAAGGTGGCAAAGGTAAAAAACAAATAAAACTTCCTTTTTCCTGACCCTTCATTGCATTCACAGTTTACTCCTCTATTTATAGATTTAACAAATAGATTCACATTTTGGGAAATACACTTTATTTTCTCTCTAGCACTCTGCGACACTCAGTGTTTTATTCTTCAAGAAAAACACTTCTCTTTGAACAGCCCACTGTACAAACACTCAGCGGTGGAGGAAGTATTCAGATCCTTTAAAAGTAAAAGTAAAAATAGTAATACTAATAATAATATCTCTTTTTTCACTTAGTGTTTTGTTTGATTACTATTTCCCAGAATTCAATGTACTAATCATGCACACTCATACACATTTGCTTATTCACATCATGCACACTTCCTCTTTTTTTGAATATATTGTATTGTTATTGTTATTACTATATATATCTTGTTCTGTTTTTCATCACTATTTTGTAGTCATATTATCTCTGTATATTAATCTTGTCTCTAGGTGGAAACCCAGTGGGTTTGTCGCCTCTCACTGCACTGTATATTATTATTTATTTATTTGTTATGTTTGTCTTAATTAGTGCACAATATATAAACATAAACATACCACAGTCACCAGTCCTGCATTGAAAATGTTACTTGAATAAAAAGTACAATCAGTAAAATGTACTCAAAGTATTAAAAGTAAAAGTATTCAGTGCAGAAACATGTCTGTTCTTATGCTGTTATACTGTTAGATTATTATTACTCATGCATGAGTGTAAAAGCAGAATTTTACTATAGTTGGTTAATGTGGAGCTCATTTTAAGTGAAGTAAAGTAGAACAAAGTGACGTAAAAGTAAACTCAAGTAAAGTACCTCAACTTTAGGCGACATTGGAGCAAATATGATTTAAAAAAAGTTATTTGTTTTAATAAAATGGTCACTATATCGTGACAGTAGTACATGAGACAGGTAACCTGAAGTAAATCCGGTGTAGACCGGTGCTCCTAACATCTGCAAGATTTCACAGACCGGAGGAAAACAAGCAGTAAGAGCTGATCTGAGGTCTGCTGAGCATCTGCTGTCTATGAAAGCCGGCTGTCAATCACTCTGAACTCCGGCCAAATGGTCAAACTAGGCAGCGCTGATCAAATATGAATCAATATTCTGTTACGTTAATGTCTATTTCTCTCCTCAGATGTTCTCAGAATCATCTTGTAGCACGCTTTAGCTGGAAAATGAGAACGTTTGTGACGCCAAGTTCTGGTCACATGACCAGAGCACAGCCAATAGGAATGCTCTCTCAATGAAATGACCTGTGATTGGTCAAAGTCTCCCGTCATGGGCTAGATGTTCTAAAGCCTGTAAACAGAGCCATGAGTCAGTCATTTTATACTTGTTAACATTTCCTCAGATTTTGCACTGTACTAAAGAAATATTATATTTGGTTGCTATGGTTACAGTGACAAAGACAGTGATGCATTTTTTCTTATTAATTTAATTTTAATTCTCGCGTCCACATTCACATGTGTAAATTTACCCCAAAAAAAGCATGAAAGAAATGGAATTATATCCGTCAACGATTTCTTCCTCACAAAACAAAAAAGCAATGAAAACAATGAATGTATGCAATATCTTTAATGTTTTTAAGTGAAATTATTGTCATACTCTGGCGTGGTCTTTTTAATTTTTTTTTTAATTTTATATATATTTTTTTTCGTCTCTGTTGTCCTGTTCGTCACAGCTCTTTGTTTATGTTTTCGCTTTGCTTCTTCTGTATGTAAATGTTTTTAATGTTTTCTGCTGTTACTACGTATTCGCCATTTTGAAAAAAAACAGAGCCATGAGGAGGAGCAGAAGTCTAGTTTTCTCCACTTGAGTAAATGCCAATTCAATTCAAGTCAAACTTTATTGCAGACTCAAGGTCCAGATAAGAAAAAAGAAAAAACAACAACAATACATTTCATATAATACATTACAATACAGGAAGCACTATAAAAAGTCATGATTAAAAGATATTAAAAATGTATATAAATATTAATATAAATATATACATACATCAATGCTTTACATATAAAGAACTATATCGTGTAGTGCTAAATCTGATGTTAGAAAACCGCAAGATTATGTCATTCTCAGAGTGATTTAACCGGCATATAAATGTGTACATCAGATTCCTTAATACAGTGTGAAAAGTATTCATGCCTGCAGACACACACATTTCACTAGCACTGCAACATCTTGGTCTTGTTAGTAATATTCTCATTGCATCACAATCACATGTCCTGTTCCACAAACACTGAGTATAACTAGTCATTATGTATTATATATGTTTGTGACACTTGTTCTGTTCACTGCAGCAGCAGCAGAAGACGACGACCAGGAGTTAACCTACGCTGATGTCAATATCCTGCAGCGGCCGGGGAGGCAGGTGCAGCAGAGGGCGGAGACGGAGGTGGAGTACGGCCAGATCAAGTTTTCAGATCGACCCCGGCGGCAGACTGTTGTACCAGCAGCAGATGAATGTGTGTACGCCATGGTCCGTAAGACCAGGTGATTCACAGAGAGTGCACCACTGGAGGCAGATGGAGGACATGTTTGTCTTTCACAAATATCTTGTATCACTCATAGATATTTTTATTATTATTCACCGCTTTTACTGTTTTGCTGGGTTATGACCGGACACTGAGGTATCACCTCAGTTTTGTAGACTATTTAACAATTTCTTAAGGGAAATATATATTTTTTAAAGTATTCTAATTACAGTATTACATTACATTATTATTACAATCCTCCCTTTATCTTGTTTTCACTTGTTTCTAATTTATGAGCATACACTTTTTTCTTTTTAAAGTGCATCTGTCTATCTATGAGCAACACTCTAATGTGCTCTGAAAAGATGTCATCAGTACGTTCATGTTGGTCTCCGTTTACATGTCATCTAAAATGGCTACTTTTTTAACTTTATGTCGAAGTGATGAAGTTTGCACTTACTTCGATTAAAAATGTATTTATCAACCAGGTGGATTAGTTGAGGGGGCAGAGTATATGTTGCATTAGTAGTGTAGATTTATTGTGTGCGAGTCGATCTCATATTTGACCCTGCATATCTTTCTTTGTCTCTCTTGAACGTAAGATAAAGTCTTGTCTCTCAGGAAGTTAACCACGTATTTGTTTCCATGACGTAAACACTTCTGCTTCTTTTCAGGCGTGTGCATTTCATTCTTACAAAATCGGTTTATCATTTGCAGAGGGGGATTTTTAAGAGCACCTTTATTACACTTGTGTCCTTAATGCAATGATAAATATGAGTGGGTTGTGTAGTTTTGTCTGTTTTAGTAGATGCAGACACATATTCTGTAGAATACAATCTAATTACATTATATCTCAGAGCTGCCTGCAACTACAGTCCATGCAGTTGTTTCCTAATAAAGAGAGTTGGCAGCAAAGGAGGAACACCTTTTAAAAGAGGATGTTGCTCTCTTTCTTTTTCTCCTTTACTGAAACCGGGGGAGAACTGAGAGAGACAAATTCGGCGTGAGGAACTAACAAGTTGTCTCACTGCGAGCACGCAATGTGTTTATCATTTAACACCATCGGTTTGACACGTTTCCTATGTAATTGTGGCTTCGTTTGAACGCACTTGCTGCTGACATCGATGTTTCATGATCTCGTATTAACCAGTTGGTCAACTGTCAAAAAGGTTTATCATTAGAAAACAAACTTGTTTGGAATCGAATTGAACTACATGCATTTTGAGGACTAGATCAAGTAGATCAATATGAAATTTATAGCCAATTTTTTGTGCCATGAGCCAATGACAGAGGGATAAAACACAGAGCATGTTCAATGATAGAATGTAAGCTCACACAGGACCAGTAACTCTCAGTAACTTTCTGCTTAAACGAGTGCTTTAATCATATAAAACAACATAATATAACATGTTAACAGATTCAGAGTCAGTCAGACTTAAAGAGACAATGATACACAAGAAAATGTACGTTTTTAAGTATTGGCTGCGACCCTGTAGTCTCACTGCTCAGTGTATTCTGCATCAATGTCTCAGCATGAACTATTAAGAATGTGAGACCACAGACATCTTATACAGTACCCATCACATTCCTGTAAGATACTCTGTTAACTAATGTAAATATCCCTCAGACTCTTGGTTTTCATGCCTCTTCTAAAAGATCCAGCCTGGATCCACGCACAAGACGTAACTATAAACAACACAGGCAGAAACAAATAGTGATCATTTGTATATTAATATACTGTAAACACCCCGTGTTTATTTCCAATTCTTGAAGAAAACGTTCTTGCATGCCTCCACAGTTCAACGGAGAATTAAAAAACAGAGCAAAGTCTTGATGAATTGAAGTAAATGGGGCGTTTAATGACAGCAAAACTATATCAAAACATCCGTTTTTACAGGCTCTCACTGAACTCGTGCTGTATAAACCAAGTCTTATTATAATACTTCCACACAAACAGTCTCACGTTTGCGCAGGCGTGAAGTGTTTTAAATAGTACGGACTTAGTGGAGATGCCTGTGTTTGGAAAAGTAGTGAGCGTACGGCTGGATAATAAATGAGACTTGGATTATACTGCAGGTGTTGCGTAATGTTTTGATCTAGTTCTTGTTGTTGTTAAATGCGGCCAACATTTAAATTCACCAAGACTTGTCTCCGTTTGTGGATTCTCCGTCGAACCGTGGAGGCAAAAACAAAGTTTTCTCAGAGAATTCAAGGCAACACGGTGTGGCTAACTGATATACAAATGATCATTTAGTGGAGGGAAGTGTTCCTTTAAGCTGTAATCAGATGCGATTGCATCTGTTGGTTGGGCGTGGACTGTGTCAGGAAGTGTACAGCCAGACCTTTGATCCTCAGGGCACCCTTCTTTTCTCAGCTTAGTATCGCCTTCTGAAACACTTAAGGACCTCTTTGTATGAAATAACTTTTTACAGTGTGATTTTACATGTTATGCTAACTTCGTTTGGACATGAAATATATAAAGAAGCATCTATTATCAACAAGATTTACCAATGTTAATTTTGTATATATATATATATATATATATATATATATATATATGTATGTATATTAGGTGCAACCGTGCAATTTTTAGCTGTTTACTTGCTGTGCTTTTAATAAAGAGAGAAGTTACATGATTGGTTTGGTTTGATAGCTTGAGGTTAAAGGTCGACCACCATGCACTACCAATCAGCTGATCAGCTGAGCCATAAAATTGGTGTTTATGGTTCATGATAGTTGTCCTCAAACAACCACCTGAGGTCTTTTTTTTAAAGTTGAACCCTCTCGTTGAAACTCAGTTGAACTTCTGACTGACATACTGAGCAAATAATTGACAACACAGGAAAAGTGCAATAAAGCTGCTCCAACAATCCGGCATCCTTTATAGCACATCTGATCAGTCAGCCATTCGTTCAACACAATAATCATAATGGTACCAAATTGTTCAGTGTTGTTGAAGCCGGCAGCCCTTTTAATACTTATAATATGGAAATCTAAAGAGATTATACTGTTGCACCGCAGCTCTTGATAGGTTTGGTTGAACACACAATTAAACATTTATTTTTTTCCTCATAAAAACCAGGTGATTTTTATCATTGTCGTGACACATTCATGTGATGTTACTCTGCCGTGCCAAATTTATTGAACTATAAAAACCAAGACTGGTGGCTGGTTTCAATTCTTCAATCCTTGGCACGTCAGATATCCTTCATGATTTAAAACTATTTAAATAATTTGTCAAATATGTGTAAAGAAAGTAAATACTTTAAGATTGTTCAGTACATATTCAGTATTTGTTCAGTACATCTCTACTGCCCAACAGTGTGAATGTAAAGAAGTGTATTAAGGTTTCTTTGAAAAGATCATCCTGTAATGTGACTATATTATTGTATGGTTTAATATACAATTAAACAGAGGTCATCTCAGGTTATAATTTCATTAAATCTGTGTATTAATTAAGTCATTTTTGAGGGCAGGTAAAGCTTTATACCATCGGTTCACTCCTCACTAGCAGCATGAACTTATTAAGAAGCTTATCTCTTAAATGTATGGTAGACAGGTAAGAGGAAAGGAAGGAAATGTGGCAAATGTGCCAATGTAAATTTAGTACCGAGCAGTCGGCCGAGGATTTTCAAAATAAACCACTGTACCACCAACGTTGTGCAACTATTTGTCAATCAAAGTGTGCAGTAAAAGATTTCCCCCGTTTTATCTTTCAACATAACTCTCACTAGTGTGCTTGTATCTAGTAAGTTTAAGCTGCTGTTGGTTTTGCCGCACATTATATAAAAAGCATGCTCAGTGCATACTGTAGGTTTATCGATGTGGCTTGTGTTTTCTGTTTTCTGTTCAGCAGCACAGGGCGTCTGCTTTCACTGCACCACAATCACCTGAAACATTTTTAGAGAAAACCGAGTACACATATAAATCAATCTGGGTCGGTGTCCCATGCGCGCTCGCGTGTGTCTACGCTGTTCAGACTCAGACTCCAACACAAACTACGCAGAAGCACCAAAACCTCTTGGTTGTATCTAGTGAAGCCCGTCTGTTAAACAGTGTTGGCCGCGGTCGGAGGACGCGGAGGAGACCGTAGCTTTGGTCTCCAGGGCAGGAGTCTCTGCTGTGCTCTGCTCCTCTGCCTGCCTTCACTCACACACGTGCTCGTCGCACTCGCTCAGCTTGCTCACGTGCATGCTGCTCACTCCACACTGCAGAAGAGTTAGTTTAGCTCTGAGAATATCTAGTGAATGTTCAGTGGACGTTTGGTCAGAAATAACTGCTGCAGCTCCTCCAGACCAACAGAGGTTTTCCGTATCTTGTGAAGTGACGGGGCTCCGCAGCGAGAAACGTTATCGTCTCCGACCAAAACTCTGGTACCATTACTGCCAAGTAACAGAAAACAGAAAACACAAGCCACATCGATAAACCTACAGTATGCACTGAGCATGCTTTTTATATAATGTGCAGTAAAACCAACATTAAACTTACTAAATACAAGCACACTAGTGAGAGTTATGTTGAAAGATAAAACGGGGGAAATCTTTTACTGCACACTTTGATTGACAAATAGTTGCACAACATTGGTGGTATAGTGGTTTATTTTGAAAATCCTCGGCCGACTGCTTGGTACTAAATTTACATTGCCACATTTGCCACATTTCCTTCCTCTTTAAAGTGTCTTACAAACAAGAGCAGTCTGAAAGCGTGTGAACATTTCATGTACAGTGTCCACTAACATTTCATACATACTGTGAGTCCCAAAAGGCGAGATAAGCAATGGCTTTTTTCACTTATACAATACTGTGATAAAGTGAATTTGAGCATTTAGCGTTACAGCGTCGGTCGATGGTCGAGTCATGAGGCAGCTCTTTTTCAGGATGTGGCTAAACACTGCTGTCTGAACATGTTAAGCCACACGGTCATTTTTAAAACACGTTTTTGTTCTCAGTTCCTTGCTGTTATCACAATGTTCGAGCTAAAACACACAAAAAAGATATAAGTCCAAGTTTCCAAATGGAAAATGCCAAATGATGAATGTTTTCATATCAAAATCACCCTGCTTTTATTTCCTTGTTTCTTTTTTTACATTTCTGTGCGTTCACCATTACGCCATACACAGCTGCCTTCCTGCCTATCTAAAACCCACTGGTTTATACTTTTTAATGATCTTTTCTCATAATAAATCCTGCATTAATATTTCAACAGAAAGAACGTCTTGTTTAATGTTTTATCCCCCATTCTTTCCTTCGTAGTAACAAACTCTTTGCTATCTTTCTATTTGTGTAAATTCAAATGCTAATAAAAAGATGAATTAGCATCATTTTCACTGTGCAATATTTCCACTTGTGCAATTATGTTAATCATCTGTTTATTGTCAATATTGTTCCTATTTTCTTCTATTTAAATTGTTCATATTTTATATGTCTGTCTACTTTTGTTTTGCTTTTTGCACTGTGTTGTATCTTCATTTTTGTTTTTTACTGATGCTTCTTGTTTATGCACTATATCCACTTTGCTGCTGTATACTGCAAATGACTAATAAAGGAATATCTTATCTTATCTACTTATGTTTTTTTACATGTTTGCAGAATCTACATTCGTTTTTATTTTTAGACCATGTGTGATTTTGACGCATTTCCTCATGCAGTTCCTGTACGTCAAATGGGGTTAAGGTTAGACCTTTTTTTCTTACTCACAAAGCAGATACTTGACTGTAGATAGGCAGTGTCACTTTTATCCAACAAGATTCAGACAAATTTCAACATTAAAGAAACGTCAAAGAAAGAAGAACTACTGAAATGCTTTTTCATTGCAGCTTTAAATAACTATTGCTGAAGAAGGAACTCAAGTTATCCAGTCACTCGTTGTCCTTTAAATCAGTATCTTAGTGCTGAAAATGATCCATATACGTATATTAACACATTAAAAGTCCTGTGATTGGCAAATGCCCATCAGAGATGATCAGTGCAACAGACATGTTTCAGTGCTCGTCATTGTGAAAGGCAGGAGGAGGTGCAGCATTAAAACATCATGTTGATGTGAATCATCTTCATTCATTCTGTGGTATATAAAAAACAAAAAAAATAATGCTATGTACATATTTCACGCTGTATCAGTCTTCCATGATGAAGTCCCCCCTTAGTATTCCTCCGATATCGTATCAGACAAAATGTTGCTGCTGGGGCTGGTGTTGATGTGGGTGTCAGCGGGTCCACCCAGCGCCGGTGGGGTGGGTGTTGTTGTGGAGGCCTGCTGAGAGTTCTGCAGCTTCTTCCGGGTTATCTTCCTCTCTTTGGCACGTCTGTTCTGAAACCAGATCTTCACCTGAGATAGCAACATCAGAAACATATTTATTAGGTATGCGGGCTCTTAAATATTGATCAGAAACAGCAAACTATGATGCATCATCCGTTCTCATGCTTTTGAGCCTCGTCTGTTATCAAGTGGATGACGACTTTTTTTTTGTGTACATTTTCTCGCTCTCTGCCTCACACACTTCTGCCTCTGCTTAAGTTGAGCAATTTCCTTCTTTCCCAGAATGGATTAGTTGCACTCAACTGTGGGTTCGACAAGCAGAATGAGTAGTGAGATAACAACAACAGCATCATGACATGAGAGCGAGAATGAGGGATTCACCATTAACACTACTTATGCGAGACGCTTTATGGCCACATAGCATAATGGTTTATAGAGGTTTCTGCTGTTTCTTTCTACAGAAGGTTTCTCCCAACGGGATTGTTGAAGAACGTTCTGTTAATGTGTGCTGCGTTAAAGCTGCAGTAGGCAGTATACATGTTTGGCATCATTGGGCAAAAATCCCATAATAACCTTTCAGCATATTGTAATTCAAGTGTTCTGAGAGATAACTAGACTTCTGCTCCTCCTCATGGCTCTGCTTTCAGGCTTTAATAAAGACTTTGACCAATCACAGGTCATTTCAGAGAGAGAGAGCGTTCCTATTGGCTGTGCATCATACAGATGCCGTTAGGAGCACCGCAGGACACATGATTTTTTTCAGGTTACCTGTTTCATGTCCTACTGTCACGATATAGTGACCGTTTTATAAAAATAACTTTTTTTAGTCATATTTGCTCCAATCTCGCCTACTTCAACTTTAACTATATCCATGACAATAAGAAAAATACAGCACCAAGCAACTACATGGACCTGAGGTACTCTACCAATAGCTGTATTTGAGTTTGAGTTGCACCTCTCTCCTCACAAAAACATATAAACAGAGACAAGAAGGGTCAATCAAAATAAGCCAGTGGGTGTCCAAGATCTCATTCCTGAAAAGAAGGAGCTCTTTCTTGCCGTTCCTTTGAGTTATTTGCAGGCTGTTTCTCAATGTTTTCTGGGCCCAGTCATTAAAGTGTGACTATGTGACTAACTAACACATTATACGTCATATTTTCATAAACACGCCCCTTGCTCAATCCAGTGCCCTCTGGGGTTTTGGTGCTATACAGCCTCAGAAGAGGTCTGTACGAAGCAGGATTTGGCGTTAGAGAGGTAACTTCAGGGTTAACCCTTCAGGGTTTTCCGTCCAACGAAGGTGGATCACTTCTTACTGGGATAGATCACCATGATAACTGCTCCAGAGCAGGTTATGTTCCAGATAAGAGATCAACTCGTATAAAAGCACCTCCTACTGACCAATCAGAGCTCGGTGCGCGGATCGTATTGATAATATTGCACACATAAGAAGAGTGATAATCAGACTGAAAACAACACAGTTTAAACTGACTAATGCAGGAGGGACAGCTGGCTGCATGCTGGGGGTGTTTACCGCTTTGAATTATGTTTTTATATTTATTTTTTGACTTGGTCTTGAGTCCGTTTCACACCGCCGGAGACGGGGACGCTGCTGAAAGAAGGCTGAAATAGTCATACACGCCGCATGTTACTTGCTGGTAATAAGGAGGTGTAATCCATTTACCATAACACATCTAAAAGCTATTTATATCTAGATGACTATATCAGACTGTTGAGTGTTCCGTTAAATGAATAGGTCTGTTAATTTACGCATTCACGCATCAGGAGTTTTTTCTTTTGCCAGCTGTTCTTCCTGCATCTGGCAGCTTCAACTGTGTTACTTTTAGTCTGATTAAGTGTTTAACTTCTTCGTATTTGTCTAATATAGTTTACTCTTCCTTTGTAAAATGTGCCGCTCTGCCTGTCTGTCTGTAGTCTGTAGACTTGTCCATCTCTGTGATTGGTCAGATGCTGTAAACACCTTCCCGTTCATGTGAACGCACTCATAACCAGACGGAGAAACCCTGGGTTGATTTACCGAGTTGATAACCAGCGTCGTGGACCGTTTAGTGTGATCTCGGTTGTCAGGGTTCGTGAAGCCAGATGGTGCCAGCCAGCCTGGCTCATGGTGCGTTTACAAATATCCTGAGATTGCAACTTGTGTCCACGGTGGCCGCTGTTCAGCAAGATTCCTTAACGCCACTTACTAGCATTTACTGGAGCTTTTAGCTGAGTCTCACGGTATTCCTCCGCAGATGGAGTCAGGAAGATCATAACAGTGTGTCTACACTATTTTCTCATACACCTCTAACTTTACTTCGCTCCAGCCTCACCTGTCTCTCGGAGAGGCCCAGTGCCAGCGACAGCTCGGACTTCCTCCTCATGGTGATGTAGCGGTTGAACTGAAACTCCTTCTCCAGCTCCAGGCGTTGCTGGTCAGTGTACACCACCCTGTACTTGTCCTTAGTGCGAGTCTTCGCTCCTGAATCACACAAAAAATAACACTTGATTTAGTTAAACAACTTAATACCAGTTTCAGTGACTGACTGACTGACTGACTGACTAACTGACTGATTTAGGGATTAAATAGGTGTGTTAAACATGATGATGATGATGTCAGTGAGTCACGTGCACCGTGAGCTGCGTGCAAACAGGTGACTAATTTGAAGACGTCTGGTGCCACGTTCAAGTTCAGGCGCCACTTAAAGCCTCATCAACTCTATTAATCACGCTAACTATAACTAATGTAAAGACTCCCCGCTGCATTGCATCAGCGGGTCTCCTTATCACTGTGAGTGGTGTTTACATAGGTGTTTACACAGGCAGCTATTCATGTTCACACAGGGTGAGCCAAAGTTATTGATTTGAAGTCTTGACCATGTGACAGCATCGATCGAGGCAGACCAACACACACACACAGAGACATAAGAAAGGCCCGAGGGTTCGACCTTAACAGGAGACTTGGTGTGACTTCTGCAGACTTCCTCTAGTGCCCCGTGTTATCTAGGCAGGCTGTCACCCTTTAGCACCCACCCAGTGGACAGAGAGGGTGGGGAATGACATGTCTGCAGACTTCACGGCCGCCACTGTTAGCTTTGCATTGACATCTCGAGCCGTGCTGGCGGAAGGGAGAGGTTGAAATAAGCTTGATGAATGTGTGTGTCTGACTTTACTCTGTGTCGAAACTGTTCCTGTCCATGAATATGTGTTTTACCATATCTGTCATCTGTAACACCCACTCAAGGTTTAACTTGTCATAGTCATCTTGTGACCGCACCGAGGAAGTTACGCTCATCCTCAAGTGTTTTATCTAGATGGCCGAGTCAAGTCGATTTATTTGCCTCAGGGGTCTTTACAACCTGTGGAGGATATACGACACCCTCTGTCCTTTACAAGTGCGACCCCCTCATCGGATGAGGAAAATCTCCCCCCCAATAAACCCTTTTAAAAAGAGCAACAGAGGAGGGATCCCCCTTCCAGGACGGACAGATGTGCAGTAGATGTCGTGTGTACAGAGTAACAACTGTACATAACACAGCGTGGATGAGAGATAAGAGTTTTTAAAAATAAATTAGAATTCTTTATCATATCTTAACATAGACTATTTATCATAGGTCAATGTTGTGTTTAATCTTCAGCCTATAACAGGGATCTGGAAATGAATAACTGTTTTTTGTTTACATTTTAATTTTAATTTATCATTGTTATTGTTGTTGTTGTAGGTCTATGGTACGACGGGGTATTAGTGCCACATTGAGGAAAAGAAAAGTAGTAATTTTACATTTTATTTTATTTTTTTCCTGTAAAGTTATGGATTTATTCTCGTTATATTACAACTTTTTTTCTTGTAATATTACAACTTTTTTTCTCATAATATTGTGACTTTATTCTGTAAATCTCAGATGTATTTTCCCTCAATGTGGCCCTAATACTCCGTAGTACATTGTCTCTTTGGTCCTCACTGCATTAGACTTGTATACTATATACTTAAACTATAAACTGAGTTACCTTCATCACAATGATCAAATGTTTTGCAGCTCCAGACAGATTCATATATTTATATTTATTTATTTATATATATATATATTTGTTTTGCCTGAAATGTCTCTTTTGCCAGTAAAGGTTGTGACCCCTGACCCCTGACCTCTAGCCTATAATAATAACAACCCCATGGTGACCTCTGTGGATGTCTCCAGTGTGTAACTCCCACCTGAGACGGCCGGTCTGATGGGTTCATGGTTTCTCCTCCTGGAGCTGAAGGGGTCCTGACCGGTCATGTAGTTGAACGCTCCTCCAGCAGCAGTAACCGGAGGACCGCTGAGCTCCGGGGAGGAGAAGCTGAGCTGGCCGGCGGAGGGGCTCGATCCCGGGAAGCCGTACGGATACTCCTCCCGGGGAGCGTACACGGAGCTCCAGGACGAGTCACCGACTCCCGGGACGTGATGAGGATAACCGGTGAAGTCATACGGAGCCGGGAAGTACTGACTGTTCAGAGACAGAGTCTGAGCCGGGTGTCTGGAGGACTGTGAGTTGGGGTACATCCTCAGGTGTCCAGGTCCGACAGGTAAGGTGCGTCTCAGGTAGATCCAACTATAGCTGGATCATGTTATTATTAGGCCTCCTTGTTTATCTCCAGCAGCCTCTCTTTCTCTGCTCCGTTTCCACTCCAGTCGAAGGTCTACCTGAGCGGTGAGACTACACACACCTTTATAGATTTACTGCCGGGGAGAGTTCAAAAGTCTCATCATGACGTCACGCCTTACCTGAGACCCACCTGCAGCTGCCTACCTGCTGCTCGTCTTTGAGGCGACGTGAGGGCATTGACCCTGATTCACCCAGCATGCCCTGCTGGATCAGTTTGATCAGGCCATCATGTCAGGTGTGTGTGGGTGTTTGTGTGTACGTGTGCGCGCGCACGTGCACGTAGATGTGATGTGCTCATGTGACATCCAGCACAGAGATTGTAAAATCAAGATATGAGCTCAGTGGTGAGTTTATTAAACATTCTGCAGAACCACAATGTAAAAACATAATTCACAATCTTAAGTTAAAGTATTAGTAACACGAAAAGTAAAAGCATTCATTAAATCAGCAGGTCAGTAAGTAAGGATTATATAAATACTGAGGTCATGAGTCCAAATTGCTGCACCCATGCAGATTTATTATTACATTTAACTTTTCAATTGTGTTTTCTGTAAATGCAATATCTCCACATTAAAGGGACTCTATGGAAGAATCAGAAATGTCTTGTTAACAGCGACACCTGTGTCCGTTAAGTCAACTAAAGTCAGCGTCCTGTTGCTCGCGCTTGTGCTCGCTCTACATAGACATGAAGGAGCATCGCTCAACACAGTGAGGAGACACACGTCAGCTAAAAGCACAATATCACTCTATATTTCAGCTGCTTGGCAGTAATGTTAGCTGACCAGACCAAGGTCTCTCCATGAATCAATGCTGATCCTAGTGTTGGCTTTTCCCGCCGCAGCCTCCCGACCGCGGCCGGAGGGAACGGGGGAGACGCCGGAGTTTTGGTCGGAGACGATAACGTTTCTCTCTGCGGAGCCCCGTCACTTCACAAGACACGGGAAACCTCTGTTGGTCTGGAGGAGCTGCAGCAGTTATTTCTGACCAAACGTCCACTGAACATTCACTAGATATTCTCAGAGCTACTAACTCTTCTGCAGTGTGGAGTGAGCAGCATGCACGGGAGAGGTGGAGAGAGAGAGAGAAGAGTGTGTGAGTGAAGGCAGGCAGAGGAGCAGAGAACAGCAGAGACTCCGGTTCTGGAGACCAAAGCTGCGGTCTCCCCCGCGTCCTCAGACCCCGTCCATCACTTTTTAACAGACGGGCTTCACTAGATACAACCAAGAGGTTTTGGTGCGTAGCCACATACGAGCGTGCATGAGACACCGACCCGCAATGATTTATACGTATAAGAAGTTACAAACAGTACCTTTAAAATTTAAATGTTGTTTTTGTACACTGCCATTTAAAGTATTTACACTACAGAAATATCAGAACCAGCTTTAAGAAACACAACATGTGAAATTATTTTGTAATAGTAGAATATAAACTCATTTTGATATCATGTAACCCCCGAATTCACAGAAATATTACAGAGAATGTGACCTTCTTGCCCTCAATGGAAGCTATATGGCCTTGACTCCGTGGTATATTGTGTTTAGTATTAGTATTATTAGATTATTAAACTGAGTGAGCAGTATCTTCATGTTGTAGCTACAGTATATTGAGGTTGAGGTGATTTTGATGAGATGGGTAGTTTAAAATGAGCTAATCATATATTTGAAATGTAAAATGTCAGTCTGTAGTAGTAGTAAGAAGTAACTGTAACTGTCAGATAAATGTAGTGGTATAAAAAGCACAATATTTTCCTGTGAAATGTAGAAATATAAAGAGAAACGGTACAACATGAAAATAATGTCATCGTAACTGTAGGTACTTGAATAAAAGGCCAAATGTTCCGTGTTCACTGATATAGGTGTTATGGATGAAATTGAACCTCTTAAACATGTTTCCCGTTGACTGTTTATTTTAAACAACATAGCCAACTTCCTCTTATTCCCCAATCAAACAGGTTCATTTCAGTAAGATATCGTCTTTTCAGTTATTTCCCTTTAGATAATTGTTCAAATTGCAGGAAGACAAAGGTAATATGATTTTATTATGACATGTTAGTGAGGTGGGGAAACATATAGTAGGTGAAAAACAAACACCAGTGAGCTTATAATTGTCTTATTTATGATATCCCTTTGAACAAACCCTATCATCAGTACTATCTGTGCTGTATAATCGGCTACAGATGCGTGGCAAATAAGTTCAAATTCAAGTTGAAAGTGATGGTAAAGTTGTGTAGGTTGACGTAGTCCGTGCTTAAAACAGCCACATGAGGGCAGCAGAAACCTAAATAATGCACAGTAATTCAGCAGGTCTGGAGTCTGCAGACAAACAAACCTGCAGTTTCCAAACAAAATGATCAATACGGGCGTAATGTTCACATTCAGTTGACGTGCTCAGGATATCAAAGTATGCTCCACATGTTGAGCTCGTCTTTCTGCGTCCGAGTCTACCAAGTATTCATAAAAGATTCATGTTGGTGTCTTGGTCAGAACACTCATTATCAGCTGGTAGCATAAATCAGGCACATGTTAATGGAGAGAACAAGCCTGAACATTATGGAAAGTGCAACATCAAAACACATATCGCAAAATGATTGAGATACAATAATAGATCACGGCCGACTTGGCTAAAGATAATGCGGTTTTTAGCACTTACAGTATACATTAGAGCATGTGTTGATTTGCACACCTGACTGTTAAAGCTTTACTGGCACTAAAAAATGTCTTCAAACTTTCAGAAGAGTTTAAATTTAAAGCATTTGTCTGCAGCTGTGAGTCAGTATTATTTATCTAAAGGACGGGTTACTGTAGAGAATGAGATTCAGTTTAAAACAATGCTGCACAAACAGCGTTCCTACTGGTCTCCTTGTTGTCGTCCAAGTTCATCGAGGGGGAACTAATAAGAGGCCACCAATTCTAAAAGCTCACATGTGTTGGAGAGAGAGAGAGAGCTGCTGTAAAGGTGCCCAGACACACCCAGAGCTTTTATCTTCCACAGTCTAAGAGCCATTACAGTCCACAAAAAGCCTGCAAACCGTTCTAAAGACATACAGCATGCCTGGAAGATTCTGCTTCACCGTGACAGTCAAAACATCGAAATGTGGAGAATGATATGAAATGCTGTGCAAGAAACATCCTTTATCCTGATAAACTAAACAGAATAGTGTCTAATAAAAGAAGTGGTCATTAAAGTTGAGTAGTTTACTCAGTACGACAAATCACCAGCTCAGTTCCCGTTTTATGAGATCATATGAGGCGGTCTGTATACCCACTCTGTCCGTCTGTGGTGCCACATTAACGACAAACTTTAGTATAAGTGAGGACTATGTTGCGTGGCTGAATCAGGTCACTGTTCAGGATGCACAAAAACTATTTGTACATTTTGTTTTTTAGCTTTTAAAAAAAAAAGAAAAAAAGAAAAAAAGGGTTGAATCAGATTCTGTTTGGTCTGAATGCAACCCAACCACACACCAAAAACAGATAAAAGTAGCACATGTAGCTGTAATTTATGCATCTGTTGACTGTCCCCATTTTGTGTTTCTCTTTTTTTTTTAAGTATATTTGTTTCTGCATTTTATTAGACAGTGTGCAGCAGAGAGCTGACAGGAAATGAGACGGAGAGGAATGACCTCCAACCGGACTCAAAAAACCAGGAATGTTGTGATTACATGCTCACATAGGTCACCTTTAGATTCTCATGTTGGGCTTGGTTTAATCTCTTTTACGATGTTCTGACTGTAGGTAATTGAAATATTCATCGTTGTTTAAGTGGCCAATTATTTAATTATTGTTGCCGTATATTAGAAACGTCCCAGTGTTTTCTGAGTTTCAGGTTTGGACCTGAACATCTGAATCAAGTCTTTAGGAGCCACCGACTATTACATCCTTCATCAGTACAATTTATTATGGATCTATCCGACTCCAGACCTAACGTTGTATGGCTTCATCCTTCATCTATCAGAGGTATGTTGGGTTCAGCGCCGCCGTTTCCTGCTTCTGGCTCCCCCCCCATCAGGGGCCTCTGTCTGTCAGACACAGATAACTTTAAGCTTCATCTGAAATCCAGCAAAACACAAATACAGGACTGTCCCATTCTCTCCCTCGCTCTACCTCAAACCCATCCACTGCCAGTCTCTTCCTGTCCACCAGCTGCCCTCTGACTTTCCCTCCAGTCCCAGTCACCTGACCGTCCCCGTGTGTCAAAGCGTGGTGGGGACAGTAAGTTGGAAGTAGACTAGCTGACAACGCCACCATGGGGACTGCTTGCACCCCAGGAAACACTAAACACCTTGAATACGGTTCTGGTAAATAGATAAGACACACAGATTAGTTACGGAGGAGGCAGAGACGCATTTGCAAAAGAAGTCAAATATTTTATTGGAATTATTCAAAGAAAAAGCACCAAATGAGAAGATGAGACTGGAGCTGAAGGGAAAGAAAAGAGAATTTAAACAGATTAAAAATTACACAAACTAATAGGGTATTATTAAAATTGTTCTTTATTTTAACAATATCTAAAAACACCTAATACTAAATTTAAAATCTAAATGTCACCTTCAAATATTACAGCTGCCAGTCCAAAACTAAACCAAACCAAGCTGAGGCCGCTGTTGGAGAGGAAGACTACTGAGGGTGCTACCACTTCCTCACCTCGGGTGCAACACAGCAAACCTCACAGTAAAACTACGGTGCAGTCTATTAGTGTCCCAGTGCTCTTGAACTCAACATGCAATAGGTGGAGGTATCTCACCGTGGGTGACCAGCCTCCCAACAAAGAGACTCTCAGCTTCTGAAAGAAAAAACTAATACACAAAGAATTAAAACAGAATAAACACAAACCAAACTAATAAAATACGAAACAATTAAACAAATCAAAAGTATTTTAAAAGGGACAAAAACAATGAGTATAGGTAAGGGGGCAAAGGTCAGCCTAAAATGAAACCGATATTAACAGGGCTAATTACACTGCAACTTAACAAATTCAATCTTGGAAAGACCACATTAAATTTGTCTGTAAAAAGACAAAAAGTGACTTTCTCCGCCGCCTCAGGTCTTTTGGGGCGAGTAAACAAATTTTGTTCTTTACTTCCGTTATTATGAATGTTCTACAGTATTGTTTTACTACATGGTACAAGAGTTTGTCCACTACTTTAAAGTCAAAACTGCTCCACCAAATGAAAATCTGCTTAAAGATTGTAGGTCAACCCCTTCAGAAACTCTGAATCAGCCTCTCATTAACATCTTAAGGCTGGCCAACACCGTCTCTGACCCCAACCATGTTCTGAACAGTGAATATCAATTGTTACCATCACATCAGAGATACAGGGTTCTACGATGTAATAAGGTTAGACTGAAGCACTCTTTTGTACACCAGTCAATCCTTAAACTAAATATGGACCCTAATCCCAGATCAAATGTACGTTGAAGGGCCCCGAATATGGTCTTCTGTGATTGTAATGTTTAAATGTACATATCCTTGTTTCTTGTCTTTGTCCTTTCTGTGATGTTGCAAATGGAGCTGCTGTGACACAAAACAAATTGCAGACCTGTCT